>JAMKCH010001737.1:0-50113 GCA_023653785.1 Ophioderma brevispina
GATATGGGATTTTTTTCCAAAAATCTGTGTTAAAATCATGGATTGGGGGCAAAATGCTCATATCTTAAAATATGAATAGTCATATGCTACCCACAGCAGGGAAATCATTTAAAAGTAACCAGCTGTCCTAATCGGACAAAGAAAATTAAGGAAATAGATGTTGGGTTTCAAATAAAATTCTAACATGTAAAAATTGAAAAAAACGCTGGATTTTGTTTTTTTTACATATCTGACAGCAAATCCATCATGAATCGTGATTGTTCAGCCCAACTCCCCCCCCCCATTATGCATCTGGTAGTAAACCCAAGAGCATTACCATTCTTTCATACAGCACTTTCTATTGGCCAACATCATCAACGCATCATTTTAAAACCAATTGAATGCAGCTTCCAAATTTTTAAGCTCGAGGCCCCCTTCAAAACGCAAATTCTTACATTTTGCTGATTGACTCAAAATATTGCGTAGAGTTTAAGAAGACAATGGACATTTGAAAAATAGTGTCGGCCCTCAAGATTTTGCAAAAAATGATTTTTTGCATGGTTTGTAAAAGATTTTATATACATTAGCCCTCACCTGCAAATGATTAATACCAAAACCAGCACCCTATTGGTAAACAAAACAATTTATATAAAATGACTCTGGCGACTTTAATTCAGAAGATGGACCAGAAGAAATGGCATTTACACACAAGAAAACAATGTGGGAGGTGATTCACGCATTGAACCCTGTTTGAACGGTTTGGATCTTTGTGGTTTTAATATCAAGGAGAACGAGTCTATGATATGCCACGTAATAGGATAAAAAGTTACGCAAACTTTTTAAGTTATTTTACAAATTACTGGATTGTATTTAGCCTCTTTTAATGCCCCCATATGTTTGAGGTTTATGTTAGTTTATTGTGTGAAAATACCGTTTTCTTCCAGCGGCCACACTATGCTATTTGTGAGGAAAATTGAAAAAAAATAACAAATCATATTTGTAAAATGTGCAGTTGCCGCTTTAATGAAACCATTTCTAAAGCCATGTTGCAATGCCCAAATTTGGCATTGATCAAAACATAGTATCTGATAGGTATATTATCACTGGGTGATAACAAAAGCAGGCAGGAAAAGACTTCAGGCAACTGTTTGTGTGAAATAGGTTAAAATGCTACAAGCCTAGTGACACACTATAAAATTATCTCACACTTTTAGGCACTATCAGTGGATTTGCTAAATAAATAAACTCGAAAAAATCACAAAAATAGATTTTTACATGTTGGTAACAAGTACAGGTACCCAACATAACCCTGCAAATGATAAGTCCGATAGCAACCTAATACGCACAAAATGGATCTTTATTTCATCAGTCCATTCCGGACACGTGCTACTAACACGAAAGGAAGGAGGGTCATTATTTTGAATACCACATTTTCTTCTTTTCTGGAATTTTCAGGTTTTTAATAATGAGGATTCAAAAATGTTACAGGGTGGTTCATCACAAATCCAACACGATGGATCCATGCGTCCGCGTATTTTTATCCAGCGAGGGAGGCTTTAGCTGCCCAAGCCGGATATTTTTAATAACATACGCAGACGCATCGGGATGCAGAGTGTTTGATTAGAGGTTAAAAACCGCCCAGCTAAGTTTTGGGTGATTGTTTTGGATCGGACGTATTGTTTTGGTTCGAGAATTTCCCGAGGGGGGCTGATGCCCACCCCTCGGGAAAATTCCTTGAACCAAAGCATACCGGACGATCCAAAACAATCACCCAAAACATTAGTGCAAGGTTTTTTAACATCATTATAAATGTAACTGTACTCAAAACTTGTATGGTCTTAAGGATTTTCTGCCAGAAATTCCCCTACAATTCATTCAATGCATCATTCTTTTTTTTTTTTTTGCAACATATATCTCACATACTACAAAAATGGAATATTTATCGGAGACAGGTATTCCCCCATACGTCATACGGTTGACAAAAAAAAACAACCATTTGACCAATCACAGCGCAAGATTTATATACAATCCGTCAAGTTTTAGCACATCAACAGCAGGATTTGGTATTCTTGTTACGGTGCACCGTCAGATAGGTTACCGGGATTTTACGGAAAATTGACACGTATTTCATAACTATGTTGATGCCGTACCAATCAAATCTTTTGTAACGTAAATATACGCACCTACAGCGGGTCATTGATATCTCACAATGCCCTAGCGTGTGATGTCATACGCTAATATGACTCGACTTTTGTGACGTTTCACGACTACAGATTCAAATTTGAAGAAATAGGGCCCTGAACATGGATAATTTTCTTGATAGAGCCAGCGGGGTAAAAAGAAAATGGCAGAGGAGCCATGACGTTGATTGAAATGCAAACAACAAGGCCAAGTTGCTAGTAACAACAGTCCTAATATTAGCATACCAAGGTAACCATGGGTAGATATGGGTAACAGAAACAGTACACAAATTACAACACCACTGAATGGATGAAAATTCAGTGCGAAATTACATCTCGAAACCGGGCCTCAAACTCGCCTTGCCCAGGTTACCGTTAAGAGAGTAATCACCAACATACAATTTTCATGGCGCCTTTGGTCTTCTCTGGTCGCATTTATAATTTTCTTGATTATACAATTAACTAACGCGTACTCATTGCTATTAATTGACACTTTGAAGTGAAGCCAGAAGGGGGGCGCGGGAGGGGTGCTTTTAGTGCCCTGTGAAACGGCCCATGCCTGCATTTCCACCCATGCCACGGTTCCAGCGTAGCACGCCTTCGCTGTACTTGCCACAACGGCTTGCAGCATGCACGAAGATGATTTTAGAAACCTTAGAATTTGAAAGTAAACACAGTCATGCAGTGGCGCGAATCATGCCGTAGGCTGGGCCCCATAACGTTCCGAAAGGTGAAGTGTAACATCAAGTCGCAATTTCATAATTTAATACGATTTTAAAACAAAAACAATATGAGAATCAACACCCCCTCGGTCCGCGCACTCCAATAGTCATGACTAGTAGTCCTGACACGGACAGTATTTAGGAACGCCATGTTATAAAATGCATGATTGCGTGAACTGGGCTGGGGATTCCCCAAATCAAACCCTGGCCTGCATGACCCTCTGACTTACAAATGTACTTGTGTCTTCAAATCTCGATGATGTTATTTCATTGGGGCACTAAGTTAAATTATAAGAGGCCCTCTTGACAGAAAGAAAGTAGGATCCTAAAAGCTTGATACAGGAACAATCACGCAGTGAGTGACACGATTGAACCAAGGCCAGGGTTGATTACTACTTCTTAGGTACATGTCAGATGTATCATTCATTGTTGACAGAGTGGGTGGTTTAAGTCATTACATTTTACCTTGTATAGCTAGGCTAGGTTTCCTATAAAATTAAAAATTAGTCTAGGTTATATAATAAATGGGTGGGTGGTAGTTTCTTTATGCTGAACCCCGTGGCACTAGCCACGGTTATTGTAGATTAGTGCCCTAGGGAAAAAAGTTCCCGAAACTGACAGACGACATCCCCGGACGACATCATCAAAGATCATGATCGATATTACACGTCATTGACCCGCAGCCAAACTCACTTTAAACTACGAATGAAGCACATATATCCCTGTATCATGCAGAAGACGAATTTGCTTATGATATACTCGTGCCAGAAATGAATTTTGTAATATTTCCATGATAGCTGACTGCTATCGATGTTTTTTCGAGGCATTCATTCATGCATTAATTGTACCATCATGACCATGGTCCTGACATGGCTGACAGTGTAGTCTGTGACTGTCCACGATCGCTCACAAAATCACAGCGTCCAATCTTACACGTGGGAAAAATAGTTAAGTACTTGGATTATCTGAGAGCAACCATATCGTTTCCAGAACTACCGATATTTCTTATGATATGAAACATCCGCAAATCACGATGGAAACAGTAAACAACTTTTTTTAGAGGTTAAAACCGCGCAGCTAATGCTTTGGGGTGATTTGTTTTGGGTCGGAGGTATTGTTTGGTTCGAGGAAATTCCGAGAACCCAAACACTACCGACGATCCAAAACAATCACCCAACACATTAGTTTCAAGGTTTTTAAAACCTCTCATTCAATAACTGTTAATACTGGAACTGGGGGGGTACTCAACACTTGTATTTTCTAAGGATTTTCTGCCAGAAATCCCCTACAATTCCGTTCAATGCATCATTCTTTTTTTTTTGTCAACATATAGCTCACACCTACTACAAAAATGGAAGATCTTCTCGAGTACAGGTTTTACCTTCCCCATAACTCCATACGGTTGACAACACATTTGACCAATCACAAGCGCAGCTTTGAATCCAATCGCAAGTTTTAAATGCCAATCAGTCAACCAGGATGTGTTTATTCTTGTTACGGGGCACCGCTCAGATCGTTACCCGGATTTTTAAGAAAATTGACACGAATGAAAGTTGTTCTACTGTGTCCATCGATTTGCTGGAGGTTTAATATCATAATACATATCGTTTAGTTCTGGAAAACGATATTTTTGCTCCCATATAATCCAGTATTAACTATTTTTTCCACTGTAGAGGACCTTGTGCATTTTGTTGAGCGACGTACCAGTCACAGACTACACTGTCAGCCATGTCAGGACAATGGTTCCGGATGGTACCATGCAATTAATGCATGAATGATTGTCTCGATCGATAGCATGTCAGCTATCATGGAATGTATTACAAAATTCATTCTGACCAAACGAGTAAATCATCAGCAAATTCGTCTTCTGCATACAGCGGATATATGTGCTTCCGTGTAGTTTAAAGGTGGTTTGGGTCTCGGTCAAGGAACGTGTAATAATGTCGATCTATCATATCTGGAAAAATGATGTCGTCCGGATGTCGTCTGTCAGTCGTGGGAACGGTGGAGGCCGAATCAGAAATGAAACCGGGTAGGGCAGGGGGCAAGCAGAAAGAAATAACAACCACCATTAGTTATAGAATTAGCCTCGGGGGAAGGGAGAGGGAAACCTCGCCGAGAGCCGAGGAAGGGAAACGGGCGACTTACCCAACACAGCGGTAAACAATGAATGAATACAGCCAGGACTGACCGCCGAAGTAGTAAGCAACCCTGGCCGGGGTGCACGCGGGCACGCACTCGCGGAGGGTGCCTTTCAAGCTTTCGGGATCCTACGTTTATTCGGGGCAAGAGGGCCGCTGGAATTGTATGTAACTTAGTGCCAAGTAAATAACATCAGCGAGAGGGAGACACAAGTACGGTGGTAACTCAGAGAGGCATGCATGCCAGGGGTTATGATTTGGGGAACCCCAGCCCAGTCACGCAATCAGCATTTTATACTTGCGTAAAACTGTCAGTGTCAGACTATTAGGCATGATTATTTGGAGTGCGCGGCCCGAGGTGTGTTGATCTCAATCTTGGGTTTTTTTGTTTTAACGATAGTATTATTAAAAAGTGCTGACTTGAGGTGTACACTTCCCCTTTCATAACGTTATGGGCCCAGCCTACGGCATGCATTCGCGCCAATGCATGACTGTGTTTACTTTCAATCTAAGGTTCTAAACATCTTCGTGCTTGCTGCAAGCCGTTGTGGCAGTACACGAAGGCGGTGCTACGCTGAACCGTGGGCATGGTGGACATGCATGCGGGGCGTTTCAACAGCACTAAAAAGCACCCCTCCCGGCCCCCCTTCTGGCTGGCTCGACTTTCCAAAGTGTCAATATAATACGCAATGATTGTCCGCGTTAGTTAATTGTATAATCAAGAAAATGATAATGCGACGTTAAGAGAACCAAGAGAGCGCATGACAATTGTCATGAATGAGATGATGATCGCGTACCGGTACACTGGGCAAGGCGAGTTTGAGGCCCGGGTTCGAGATTAATTTCGCATTGAATTTTCATCCATTCATTGGTTGTTTGTAATTTGTATACTGTTCTTACCCATCACTACCCATGGTTACCTGGTATGCTAATATTGTACTGTTGTTACTGAGCAACGTGGCTTGTTTTTTGCATTTCATCAACTTCATGGCTCTCGCCATTTTCAGTTTACATCGCTGCTCCTCTTATCAAGAAAAAATACAATGTTCAGTGGCCCAATTTATTCAAATTTGAATAGTATTTGAAACGTTCACAAAAGCGAGTCATGATGAGCGTATGACATCAACACGAGGAGGACATTGTGAGATATCAATACCGCGTTGTAGGCGCGTTATATTTATGTTACAAAAAGGATTTTGATAGGTACGCGCATCCCAACATAAGTTATGAATTGTGAAGAACCATCTGTAACATGTTTGAATCCCTTTCAACAACGAAGAATCTTATTGAAAACTTATTAATACGTGTTTATAGAGGAATGTATTTCACTATAATACTAAAAGGTTCCCAGTTCACAGATATCTTTCAACCAGAAATATTTTAGCAAAATCTCAAGACTACGCAAAACGATCGTGTTGCAAGTTTGGCTTTGCGTTTGAACCTGGTTGTCCTAGCGCGTAATCATAGTTCCAAACGTGACGAACAGTGCGTCGATTAAAAAAGAGTACCGCCGTAACGCACTCCGTCCAGTGAAACACTGCCGCAGGGCGTTTAACGCGATAATTTGCATGTCAATGTGGTTTGATACGAGATCAAAAACGATCGCTCCAGTACAAGGACGATACAGGTGCGTTGTGAAATCATTATAATGAGAATGTTACAGACTTATCCTTTTAATTTTATTTATTCTATTCCTGCAAATTTCAAAGATTTGGCCTCTTTCGGGTGAATCACTGATAGTGTCTTTAAAGGTACATTTCATGATCCTACTAATTTCTTGCACCTTCTGTTTTATTTTATGATTTACTAGATATCTTTAAGAAAAGCCCATTTATTCCCTAATTGATTTTGATTCTAATCTTGCATGTTGTGAGCAAATGTTTGTATCCCAGTGCCCGTAGGCTACTGTACTGTCAATTCCTGTCCATTTACAGAAGAACATATCAAATAGCAAATCCTTGTGTTAGTGCAGCGAGGCCGTAAGTGCAATAGCTGCCATTTATCAGAAATTCTACTATTATGCCCAGTCTTTGGTCAGTGACTCTTGAAATGGTGATGCGTGAAAAACCATTTCAAGATTCACTGACTTGAGAAAATATAAGTAGTTATCTAATACATGGCAGCACACAGATGTATCACATGGCAGCTATTGCACTTATGACCTTGTTGCACTCACATGACAAAAAGTCTTACAGAGACAATCAAATGTACATGTCAAATTAGGCACACATACATTAATAAGGCTAATATGGTTCATATGATAGGAAAATCTCAACTTTTTGTCTCGCCTGAACTTTGTTCGGCAGAGACTTAGTAATCACTTTTCTGTCTGTCTGTCTGTCTGTCTGTCTGTCTGCTCGCCGTCCATGTTCACCTGCTTGTGTACGATTTATCTGGAGTTCCGTAAAGGCTACGATGGTGTAACTTGGTGGAAAGAAGCGGGTCCATGAGTTCTCGACCTGATTAGATTTTGGGCGTAAAATATGCTAATTAAGTATCTAATTTGCATAATTTACGAAAATTTTCCCGCAAGGCTTGTGTACAAGTTTTCAGGAGTTCCGTAAGGCGTATAATGATGTAACTTGGTGGAAGGGAGCAGGCTAGAGAGTTCTCGAACTGATTAGATTTTGGTCGTATTTCGGGCAAATTAAGTATATGCAAATGAGCTAATTAATATGCAAAAATCAGCGTAATTGCTATAATTTTTGAACGGTACATCGGATACACAAAATTCCTTCACTAGATGAAAGCCTATCATGGTGCGCATCTTTTTTGCAATTTGAAAGTGTGTGATATATGCGGCTTAGGTATGCAAATGAGCTAATTAAATATGCGTAATTATTGTATCTCTGAAACAGTACATCGGATAGGCAAAATTCCTTCGCTACATGAAAGAATACTATGCCATGCATCTTTTGTGTCAATCATAATTGGGTCAAAGTGGCAGTTATTTCATACTTATAGTATGTTTTAAATTCCATATTATTATATACATAATACTGTCATATTTCTGTATGTAAATGATGTTGATGGACAAATGATGTTGATGGATGTTGATGGACAAATTTTGGGCACAAAATATGCTAATTAAGTGTCTAATTTGCATAATTTAAGAAAAAAAAGTTGTGTACAAGTTATCTAGAGTTGCATAAGGCGTACATTGATGTAACTTGGTGGAAGGAAGTGGGCTGAAGAGTTCTCGACCTGATAAGATTTTGGGCCTATTTCGGGCAAATAAAGTATGCAAATGAGCTAATTAATATGCAAAAATCAGCGTAATTGCTATAATTTTGAAACGGTACATAGGATACACAACATTCCTTCACTGCATGAGAGCCTATTATGGTGGCATCTTGTTTGCCATTTGAACGTAAGTGATATATGGTCAGGTATGTAAATGAGCTAAATTAAATATGGAATAAATTGCTGTATCGTGAAACGTACATCGGATAGGAAAATTCTTCACTACATGAAAGGGACTAGTCTGGCATTATCTTTTGTTTGGTGAATCATAATTAGGTAAAAGTGCATGTGGGCCAATTAAGGGACATTTTCTGATGCAAATTGACCTAATTAAATATGCGTAATTGTTGTATAATGAAAAGTACATTGGGATATGCAATATTTCTGTGGTACATTGTAGCCGGTGGGGTGTTGGGAGCGGGTTGGGTGTGGGGCGGGCGGGGGGGTGTTGCGGGGTGTTGGGAGGGCGGTCGGGGGTTGCGGGTGTTGGGGAGGGGGGGCGTAGGGTGGTGTGTGTGCTGGGGAGGGGGGGGGTGTTGGGGAGGGGAGTGGGGCGGTGGGGGGGATGGGGGGGGTGGGGTGTTGGGGAGGGTGGTGAGGGTGGGGGAGGGGTGTTGGGGAGGGGTTGGGGGTGTTTGAGGGGCTAAGGTGTTGGGGAGGGGGAGGGGGGTTGGGGAGGGGGCTGCGGGTGTTGAGGTGGCTGGCGGTGTTGGGGAGGGGGCTGGGGTGTAGGAGGGGGCTGGGTATTGCGGGATGTTGGGGACGAGGGGTCTTGCGGGTTGTTGGGGAGGGGCGCTGGGGGGTGGGGAGGGGGCTGGGTGTTGCACGTTGTTGGGGAGGGGCTATTGCGGGGTGTGGGGAGGGGGGAATGGGGGGTATTGCAGGTTGTTGGGGAGGGGGCGGGGCCTGGGGCGTGGTGAGGGGAATGGAAGGGCGGGAGGGGGTGGAGTGGGATGGGTTGGGGAAGGAGGAGATGGGTGTTGGGGAGGGGATGGGTATTGAGGGGGTTGGGGATGGGGTGTTGGGGAGGGGTTGGGGGGAAAGTGGGGTGTTGAGAGGGAAGGGTGTGGAGGGGGGTTGTGGATGGGGAGGGGGTGTAGGGGGGAATGTTGAAGGGTGTTGGGGGAGGGAATTGGGAGTTTGGGAAAGGGTGTTGGGGTGTTGAGGGTGGGTGTTGAGGGTGGTTGGGGAGGGGGTGGTTGGTGTTGTGGGTGTTGGGGAGGGAGGTGGGGGGTGTAGGGTGTATGCTGGAGGGGGGTCTGGGGGGTGTGGGGAGGGGGTGGGGTGTCAAAACCAATGGAGAGAAAAGAGAGTTGGGAAGGGTGTTGTGCCAAACAAGAACGATGTTGGAAGAAACGGGGTGTTGTGGGTGTTGGGAGGATTGGTGGGGTGTGGGGGGGTGGGGTGGGGTATTGCGGGTGTTGGGGAGGGCGGTGTGCGGGGTGTTGGGGGAAGGGTGGGTTGTTGGGGAGGGGGTGGGGTGTTGGGCGGGGGTGTTGGGGAGGGGGTGTTGGGTTATGCTATTCCTGAAATTTCACACACCTGCAAACCCAATAACTCCTAATGGGGAGGGGGGGTGTGGGTTTTTGCTATGGTTGTTTGGGTTGGTGTTGCGCGGGTGTTGGGGAGGGGGTTGGGTGTTGCAGGTGTTGCGGGGGTGGGGGGTGGTGAGGGGGGGTTGGGGGTTGGTCGGGGGGGGCGGGGGGTGGGGGGGGATAGGACTGTAGCGGGCGTGTTGGGGAGGGTGTGGGGTTGTGCGGCGGGGTGGGGGGTGTTGGAGGGTGTTGGGGGGGGGGGGTGTGTGGGAGGGGGGGTGCGGTGGGTGTGTGGAGGGGTGTGTTGGTGTTGTGGGTGGTGTTGGGGAGGGGGTAGGGCGTTGTTGCAGAGTGTTGGGGAGGGGAGTGGGGTGTTGGGGAGGGGGTGGGGGGTGTTGTGGGTGTTGGAGGGGTGGGGGCATTGGGAGGGGTGTGTGTTGCGGGTGTTGGGGAGGGTGTTGGGGTATTGCAGGTGTTGTGGAGGTGGGGGGTGATGGGGCATTGTGGGGTGTTGCGGGGTGTTGTAGCAGGGTGTTGGGTAGGGGAGAGTAGGGTGTTGCGGGTGTTGGGCCCAGGGGGTGGGGGTTGCGGGGATGTGGGATAGAGGGGGGAGGGTGTGTGCGGGGAGTTGGGAGCGGGGGGGGGTGTTGCGGGGCGGTGGGGGAGGGTTGGGGTGTTGGGGGAGCGGTGGGCTTGGGTTTTGGGGGTGTGGTTTTGGGGGTGTGGGGAGGGGTGGGGTGTTGCAGCGGTGTTGGGGAGGGGAGTGGGGGTTGTGGGGGTTTATTTGTTTTATTGTTTTTATGTTATTTATGGGAGGGGGTGGGGTGTTTGTGCATAGGGTGGGGTGTTGTGGGTGTTGGGGAGGGGGTGGCGGTTGTTGGGGCGGGGTGGGGGTGTTGGGAGGGGATATCTGCAAATCCGACACGGTTGTTTATCTGCTTGCACAACTTCTTGGGAACATTCTACTTGTACAGTTGCAATATGGGGTGTGCTCTTGTCTTACAGCTATGCGCGGAAAGGCAGGCGAGACTTGTGGTTCGAGAAACGTCTTGTTGGAAGTTGGGAACAAAGCGTGAATCCCAAAATGCCTCTTACCCCCTTGTAACCCTGGCAGCTTCTGTATAGGTATTAAAAATTATGTAACTTCCGTCAGGGCTTTAGGGGTGGCTTCAAATCTTAACCCTTTAAAAACCGTAGATTCGTATAAGTATACACGTACGTTGTGGCTTTGGAGTAGTTTCCATCTTAACCCTTTCAACGTCATAGTAGTAGATTCTGTTAATATAGGTATCCGGGGGACCACTTCTATTCAAAGGTGGATAATGCGTAAAAAGGGTCCTTTTTCCAACAGGCGATGTACGCACGTACATTGAATAGGGTGTCAACCAACCAGCAAAATATGGTAAAAAAGTATGTTTTTCTTACCCTTGAAATTCTGATATATGTGTTTAGGGTATGTAATATCACATAAGCAGAAGTCAAAATCATAACAAGTATGTTAATAGAGGGCTATTAACGACATAATGCATTGACTTTACTTGTTTAGGGTAGCACAACGGCCAAAATACTTGTTCAGGGTATATTTGTAGTCGGTGGAAATACTTATTAGGGTGCATTTGTAAGTCCAGGTTTTTAAACATAGTTACATGAGTGGCTTTGTTTCCTCCAACATTTCTTAAAAATGTGCTGTATAGCAAATTTATCCATGGAGATGGCTGGAGGGTTCAATACATGAGGGGGATTTCTTACCTTACATTACTTCACAGTTTTTGAAAAGGAAAAAAGGGTCCACCCATGCAGGACTAACCATGATTTAAAACCGGTTTTTAAAGTTAGACTCCCTTTAAAGATACCAGCCTCTGTGACTATAGAAACCTGCAGGGGACCCAAAGGCCTTTAAGCTAGAAAAGAACTTTGTCACCTCACACAGAGAGGTTTGCATCTTAAGATAAAATATTGACAATTTTTACTAATGTCTCTTATTGTCATGACAAAGAGAAAGCAATGCCTATTATTAGAGTCCATTCAGCAGCTTTTAATGAACTGAATGGTTTGAGTATTATTTTTAGAACATACAGGTAGGTAGCTTTGATGGTGAATTGTTGCTTTTACAATATGAAACCGATCACGTTATCTCGGCTTTGAAATTCCAAACATTATCACTTACATGTTGTAGGTACGATAAACGAGAGAGGTTAAATACTTATCAGTGGGTAAAGCTATAAAGTACAAAGTTAAAGGTGGTACGAATTTATGTCATGTGTTCCTACTGATAGGGAGCCTGACACTTGCACATACGCCACCATAAATACCGTGGAAGGAAAACAACTGCAGTTTGATGGTTGGAAGCAATCATGCATTATATTCAAAGCCCTCATTCAATACTGTGCTGAATTGATGGTTAACCATAAAAAAATGGATGTTTTTGTCCCGCGAACAAAGTTCGGGAGGGGACTATAAAATGGGCTCGTCCATTGTCCATCCGTATGTCCGTCCGTATGGGTGTCCGTATGTCATGATAAAAAGTTAACCCTGGAAATGTGGGCATATCTTTTGTCTGGATGAGTAGAGTAGCCAAACTTTGGGTATATTGTAGAAGGGGATCACCCTACTCACCATGTAATTCCTTCCCAGGGTCTTCCCCTGGGTCTGTCAGGGGGGAAAAAGGTCAAGGAAAAAAGGTCAAGGGAAAAAGGTCTCAATATGCACATGTGTACAATTTATCTGGAGTCCGTAAGGCTACGATGAGTAACTGTGGGAACGGACAGCAGGTTGATGAGTCTCAAACCTGATAAATTTGGGTTGTAAAAATATGCCTAATAAGAATCTAATTGCAAAAATTCTTTCCGCAAGGCTTGTGTACAAGTTTCTGGAGTTCTGTTATGGCGTATAAAGATGTAACTTCCCGTCAGTGGCTTTGAGGTGGCTTCCATCTTAACCCTTTCAACCCTGGTAGATTCTGTATAAGTATACACGTACGTTGTGGCTTTGAGGTAGTTTCCATCTTAACCCTTTCAACCGTCCATGTAGTAGATTCTGTATAGTATAGGTATCCCGGGGGCCACTTCTATTCAAAGGTGGATAATGCGTAAAAAGGGTCCTTTTTCCAACAGGCGATGTACGCACGTACATTGATATGGGTGTCAACAACAGCAAAATATGGTAAAAAGTATGTTTTTCTTAACCCTGAAATTATGATATATGTGTTTAGGGTATGTAATACTCACACTAAGCAGAGGTCAAAATCATAACAAGTATGTTAATAGAGGGCATATTAACGACATAATGCATTGCTTACTTGTTTAGGGTAGCAAAAAACGGACAAAAATACTTGTTCAGGGTATATTTGTAGTCGGTGGAAATACTTATTAGGGTGCATTTTGTAAGTCCATGTTTAAACCATAGTTACATGAGTGGCTTTTTTTCCTTCCAACATTTTCTAAAAATGTGCTGTATAGAAAATTTCTCATGGATTGGCTGGAATGGTCCATACATGAGGAATTTTCTTACCATTACATTTAACTTTCACAGTTTTTTGAAAGAAAAAAGGTCCACTCATGTAGGACTAACCCTGGTTTAAAACCAGGTTTAAAGTTAGACTCCCTTTAAAGATACCAGCCTCTGTGACTATAGTAACCTGCAGGACCCAAAGGCCTTTAAGCTAGAAAAGAACTTTGTCACCTCACACAGAGAGGTTTGCATCTTAAGATAAATATTGACAATTTTTACTAATGTCTCTTATTGTCATGACAACAGATAAAGCAATGCCTATTATTAGAGTCCATTCAGCAGCTTTTAATGAACTGAATGGTTTGAGTATTATTATTTAGACATACAGGTATGTAGCTTTGATGTGTGAATTGTTGCTTCTTACAATATGAAACCGATCACGTTATCTCGGCTTTGAAATCAAACATTATCACTTACATTTTGGTAGGTACGATAACCTAGAGGTTAAAAATTATCAGTGGTAAAGCTATAAAGTACAAAGTTAAAGGTGCTTGGTCCGATTTATGTCTATTGTGTTCTCTACTTGATATGAGAGCCTGACACTTGCACATACGCCCCCATCAAATACCGTGGAAAACAAACTTGCAGTTTTGATGGTGGAAGCAATAATGCATATATTGCAAAGCCTCATTCAATACTGTGCTGATATTGATGGTTAACCATAAAAATGGCTGTTTTTGTCCCCGCCGAACAAAGTTCGGGAGGGGACTATAAAATGGGCTCCGTCCATATGTCCATCCGTATGTCCGTCCGTATGGGTGTCCGTATGTCCATGATAAAAATGTTAACCCTGGAAAATTTGGGCATATCTTTTTTTCTGGATGAGCTAGAGTAGCCAAACTTTGGTATATTGTAGAAGGGGATCCCCCTACTCACCATGTAATTCATTCCCCCAGGGTCTTCCCCTGGGTCTGTCAGGGGGGAAAAAGGTCAAGGGAAAAAGGTCAAGGGAAAAAGGTCAATATTGCACATTGTGTACAATTTATCTGGAGTTCCGTAAGGGCTACGATGATGTAACTTGGTGGAAAGAAGCAGGTTGATGAGTTCTCAACCTGATAAGATTTTGGGTGTAAAATATGCTAATTAAGAATCTAATTTGCATAATTTTTCCCGCAAGGCTTGTGTACAAGTTTTCTGGAGTTCTGTAAGGCGTATAATGATGTAACTTGGTGGAAGGAAGTGGGCTGAGGAGTTCTCAACCTGATTAGATTTTGGGCAATTCTTTTTTAGTTCTGGTTGTTACACGTGGGTCATTTCTTTGGGTTGCCAGCCTGTTTACATTTCTTGGAAAATGTGAAAATACGTAAAATTCAATGTTTCACCGCTTTGCAGACCCCGTATGGGTCCCAAATTTAAAATGTGGTCACATGATTTTTTTCAAAAATAGTGTTGCCAAATTGAGTAAATTATCATATTTTTACTAAATTTAGTGAATTTTCAGGGATTTTTGCATGATGAATTTTAAGATTTCTTGAGTCATTTTCTTGAGTAAACATTTTTTTTTTCAAGATCTTTTTGGCGAGCTAGTGATGGCCAAAATTAAGGTTGGACTGGTGCAGTTTTAGTTGTCACTTAGTGATCGCGATATTCGGCGGGGACATATTTTACGCATCGCGTAAATACGAGTTCGCCTTGTTTGTTTTTATCTTGAGAATGATATGGATTTGAGGGCTCAAATTTCAGGATGACAATGAGAAAAATACAGCCTTTCATCTGATATCAAAAATTGATCCTACTTATGGGCAAATCAGGGGGTCCCAAAGATGATCGGAACATGCAACTTTAAGTCTTTAATTTGAGGAATTTGGTGCAGAGGGTACATAGCAGATTCAATCAAAGGGATAAGCAGTGATTTGCTAATCTGGAATATTGGAAAAAATCATAAAACTTCATATATTGGTATCTTTACTTGCATGGATGTGCTACCATAACCTACAAGCAGTTGGCTTGAAATCTGCTTATTAAAGACAAAACAGTACATTTTCTGATTCTAGAATTTTTATATGTGCGTATAAAAATTCTGACCTGAGATGAAAAATCCTTTTCCTGCAAATGTCTCAGATTTTAAAGTGTGATATCAATTATTTATTTTGTTCTTCACAAAATACAGCAAAATGCAATATGATAAATAATGAGTAATATATATATATATATATATAGTAATGTGAAAAATAACAATAAAACACTATATGGCTATGCATAAAAGGAATATAATACTTAACAGAACTGTTAAAAAGCAACTGGATTTCAAAGACTGCTGTGCCACTGCTAAACGCAAGGCGTGAGGGTGCAGTGACCTCTCAAAATTACATACAAAACTAATTAAATAATATCATACAAGGAACAAAATACAAGTGGACAAAATAACAACACATGCTGCCTTGCATGGTGGGCGTCATTACCCAAATGCTAGGCCCACCGACGATAACTGTGGATTGACGGCAGGAAGTGCATCCGGTCAATTACCTTTTGCTCCAATAAATCCTCACACAGCAGTATTGCTTAGTGTGAGGTGTATCCAGCCACCCCCGTTTAGGGGGGACAAAAACCGGATTTAAAACTTTGGTTTAAATTTTAACTAATACCGAATATTCTAACTTTAAATTGATTTGAATCTCCCCAGGTCTCTCTGGTGCCGGCAAGACCACTGTCAGCTTTGCCCTAGAAGAATACCTCTGTCATCATGGCATTCCAGCCTACAGTCTTGACGGAGATAACATGCGTAAGGGACTCAACAAGAACCTGAGCTTCACTCCACAGGACCGTGAAGAGAACATCCGACGTGTGAGTGAGGTGGCCAAGCTGTTTGCCGACGGTGGTGTTGTGTGTTTGACATCATTTATTAGTCCTTATGCCAAGGTTTGTATTGTCTAGTTCCATTGGATTGCTTCTATAGGATGGCCCAGAAAAAAAAATGACATTATATTGTCTTTGTCATGGGTTGCTTGGGGAGTTTCCGTAACCCGAACCATCTGACACACTTACGAATTTGGAAACCCTTACGGAATAAAGCACATGTTTATTCCGTTACGGTTTCCGAATTCATAAGTGTGTCAGAAAAAAGTGTGTCAGATGGGTCAGGTTACGGAAACTCCTGTCACCCTATTTTACTCTTGTTTTGTTTTGGTCTTGTTTCCAGTTAAGTATGGTATTAAACTTATGTTGTGGTGTGGTAGAAGTCTAAAAAATCTTCATAATATGGTATTAAACATTATCAAACTATACAGATGTCAGACATGTAATTAAACTAAAGTCCTTATAGGGAGATATATAAAATCAAAGGTAATAAATTGACCATTAAAGGGATTAGCAGCGATTTGCTAATCCGAAACATCGAAAAAATCATCCAAATTCATATTTTTGTAGTTTTGTTACTGTCATGGATATGTGAACATAACCTGCAAGTGGTTGGCTTGAAATCCATGTATTAAAGGCAAGGCAGTACTTTTTACCTGATTCTTTAATTTCTATACGTGCGTATCAAAATTCCAACTTGCGATCAAAAAAATCTTTCTCAGTGAATATCCCAGATTTTAAGTGTGATTTGTGCACCATGATCAATACAGTTTTGACCTCAAACACAAACATTATTGATCTTTGTTTATTCTGTGCTAGTGTAAACCACAATCAGCTATTTATTGTAGATTTTGATACGTCATCTCTGTATGTCTATTTGCGGGAGACGGCATGACATAATATTTCCTCAAATGCTTCATTTTTTCACTATTTGGTAGTTTGTTTCTACATTAAAGCAGTTATATGGAATTGTACACACTTATCCCTGATTTATAAGTTAAAACAAATGCATTTCCACATTTTTTGATTCTCTTGCAATATCGCTGCTAATCCCTTTAAGATAAGTAATAATTGCATCCACTCGGAGATATGAGTTACAGCTTAATACATTTCATTACAGGATCGTGAAGAAGCTCGCCGCCTTCACGAAGAAGTTGGTCTACCATTCTTTGAGGTGTATGTGGATACGCCCATAGAGGTGTGTGAGGAACGAGATGTAAAGGGATGTACAAGAAGGCTAGGGCTGGTCTTCATCAAGGTAAGTACTAGTTTGCAATAGATACATATTCACTCTCCAGTTTTCCAAGTGGTATACAAATTATGACTGTGCTTTGAGGAAATGGTGGTATTTAAGGTGATGTGGGCCTACATTTTCCTGTTCTCCAGAAAAAATGTAGGCTCATGGTCACCTTTCTCCAGGGAAGGTATTTTCACCATTTTACAAATAAAGAACAGTCAAACTTTTAAATATGATCGAACGTGAGTGACAAGAAGGACATAAGTGCATGCCAGTAACTGCCATGTGTTACATCCATGTGATACATCTGAATGCTGTCATTATTAGGATATTTTCATATTAGCAATCTCTCTCAGTATCAGGGATGTACATGACCAGAAAAAAGGCGCGAAAGGAGGAGGGGAGGTGCGGGGGGGGAGGGAGTTTACTGTTTTTTTGTGGCTTCATCTACATCCGGCTTGACTACGCTAACTCGCTGCTTTTCGGAGTACGGTTAAAGCATGTAATCGCCTCCAACAATCAAAACGAGCTGCCAAAACTCAATCTTCCGTGCTTCCAAAGTATGACCATGTCAACACCTTTCATCAATGATCTCCACTGGATCTCAGTTCAAAATCGTATCACGTTTAAATTTCTTAACTTCTGGTTTACAAATGCATTCACTGCTCTGCCTCCATTATATCTTACCGAACTCATTTCACTGTACTCGCCAACTAGAACTTTGCGCTCTGATCCGATAAAAGACTTCTCCAAGTTCCACGTAATCGCACTTTATCTGGCGACAGAGGCTTCTATGCGCTGCTGCTCCGCTAGGAACAATATCCCTCACAACATTTCGCCATTTCACGCTCAGTAGCTTAATTTAACGCACGCTCAAAACTCATCGTTCAATATTAACTTGTTTTTATTTGCTTTTATGATCACCTGCTCTGTGTGTTTTTTAATTGCTTTGTTACTAAGCCGCTGTTGATACATTTCTTGCCTTCATGTATGTATGTATGTATGTATGTATAACTCTCAATTACATTTCAGGTAACTGTTGCCTGAAGACCATTTCAAAAGCCACTGACCAAAGGACTGGCATAATAGTATGTTGACTGGGACTTTCTGATACACGACTCTGTTGCATCACATGACGATATCATACGACTAAAATAATCCTCGCCTTTTGAGCTAACTTGTTAATAGGTTCTTCCATCCCTGATTTGGTAAGTAGGAGCCCAAGTCTTATACTTAAACTCCTATCTTTCTTCTTCTCAGTGTTGACAAGGGAAAGAGTTCAATATGTAACCCACTAAAATTGTACAGGAAACAAATTGTGTTTATTAGGCCTTACACTATACTCGATCGCGCTGATATAGGGACAACCTGCTACTTTTTAATGGTGCGAGGTGTTTGTGAGGGCGCAACAGCAATAATTTTGCAGCACTCATAATCGGGTGCCTTATTAATACTGTGTGCTCTACTTTCAATACGATGTGCAGTGGTTCCAAAACCATAGAGGTCACTGGTAAAAGTAACCTACGTTAAAATGTGAAAATAATACCTGTATAAGTCAGGTGCGCTATTGAATCCTGGATATGGTAACAATGGATTTTGAGCTATACCACACAGGTGATATGAGGCCTCATCATTACTTTCATGCGTTACCTAACTAATACGACTTAATACAACTAATCAATATCCACTATAGATGGTCCAGCGTAGTTCTTAATAATTAGTTGATCTGTTCGATAAAATATTTGGAAGTTAAAACCTTGGCCTAAATCACATAAAATTCAGGACACCCAACTTTGTAATAACGTTGCCTAACTTAAAATTCTTAGTCTCAAGTTACTTTGTCAGTGTAGATTAAGGAAGAGGGTAGAAGGACCATACAGTATAAAACATACGTTATTTTCCATGCAACGCTGTTTAATTCTAGATATCGTTTTTAATTCCTAATTCAATGTCATATTCTGGAACATGTTCAAACACTTAAAAGATAGCTTTTTTGCAGTGACCACAAAAAGCGTTTAATCATAAAAAATCGTTTTACAGTGAAGTGATATGAATGATTTATTAAATCGCTTGTTTAAAAACTGTACAAAGTTCAATTCAGAAAAGTAACAGTAACAAAATAGTTTTTTACTTGGCCCTTTTACTTTCAAGTCATTCTATTGTTAGGCAGCGAAGCGACTTCTTGGATCGATAAAAGCTTCTTCTCCCTATTTCACCTAATGGATATGGCCCAAAACTTTCCCCCAGCTCCTATATCATGCAGTGCGAATCGAGTATAAAACAAATACCCTAACCTTAGGCCAAAAATAAAAAGAATTGTTACATGTAGAACTTTGAAAAGGGGTACATATGGCACTTTGCTTGACAAGACTTGCATCTTTTTTTTTGATCTGCAGGTTTCACTGGTTTGAATCAGACGTATGAATCCCCTGAAAAACCCGAGTTGACACTGTATACCACAACAAGTGCTCTGTTCAGGAATGCTGCCAACAATGGCAAGTACCTACAATCAAGGGTAGGGGAGATGATTTGCGGAAGTATACCAATATTTCAGTGGCTGTAAAGATCCTCTTTTCAAGGAGTCCCTTCCTCATAAAAGAATCAGTGTTAAAGGAATGATTTGGTATGAAACAATATGCGGATGTAATAAAATTCATCTCATGCAGTCATTGTTTAATATTTGAAAACAATTCTGAAATGTTGCTTTTGTGTAATTTCTAGGGAAAACCAGTAACAACTCTAGTTTACTGCTTATTTGGTACGATGACATCGCAGTCTTAATCCACATTCCACCTGGAATTCATTTGGCACAGATTTTGAAAGACAATGCCTTTTAAATGTGTAAATTGTTTCATTTCAACAAAATTTTGAGCAGTTATTAGAACCTGGATTTGATCTGTATACCAGCTATTGATCAAATACAGAATACCGCTCTCCTCCATGGTTCACTTGGAATTGGGCAAATGGATCATGAAAGCATCCCGTCCTTCGGAGGGGATGTTAAGCCGTCGGTCCCGTGTACAGAGAGTCACAACTGTACATGTACATCGCAGTCAGTGTCGAATAAGAGTAGGGTGTAAACCCCTGACTGTTCCCAATCCGCCCCAGCCTCAAATAGCGGGCTATGTTAGGAGCGTCCGTATCATGGATACACGCGGCCCCGGATCAGCATACTAGCTGAACAAATCCTGACACCACCACAAAGCCATTACCAATGACTTGTGGATACGAGCAAACAAACAAAGAACCTTCCAACATCACATATACCACTGCTATTGCTGGAGTATCTATAGACAAAACTGTATGTTGAATTGAATTGATATTGAATTGAAAAAATAAATATAAATAAATCAATTCAAACAAGTATACCAGATTCAATCACCGTTTAGACCTTTGGGCAAGTGGCAAAGGTCATAGTTCCTCAAACCATTGTTTCAAATAGGTACCAGAGGCTTTGGTTTGTACCCAATCTTACAATAGAACTTGCCTTGGGCAAGTAATGAAGTATTGAATCTGTGCAAGCCCTCTGTTGCTCTTTTCAATACTTTAATATAAACATGTGCTAGTTCAGACGGCAATTGAATCTAGTAGTATTATTTGTGGGCTTTTTACAATCTGGACCATTGCCCAACTAGCAAGCAAATGAGTTGAAAGACTAATCAGGTCTTTGAGAGTCAACAAATTTTCACTCTCACTTAACACAGTCAACTTGCTGTTAGAAGCATCTGGAAAGGCGGTTCATGCTTGGACACGCCAGCTTATGCTCAGAGGACAATTTGCATCAGAGATGTAGATTTTGATGCAACTTATTTTCCTTGGAGAATTAACCAGTCTCATTTATTTGTCCTTTAAAAATACACTGAAGTAATTAAAACATTGAGCAAAAGCATGGTCAAGATAATTGTAGACACTTGAAAATACCAATGAACTACAAATTTGGTCTTTATGCTTTCACTCACATAGATTTATTATTCATGCTTTAAGTAGACTCTTCCACTTAACTCAGTGTTGGCAATCCCATTTTACAAACTCACAGGGTATTGTTCCTGAATCTGCTGTAGAGGCTGTGAAGGAACTACTTGTTCCTGCTGACTGTATTGAGACTGCACGCAAGGAGGCAGAAGGCCTGGAATGCCTTAATATCACCAAGGTGAGGAGGGAATCTTAAAGGAATTGCAATGGGAGATCACATTATTTATAGCGACCTTTAAGAATTTAACTAGCTTAATCTTCTTAAGGCAGCAAGGGTTTCTTAAAGGTCCATGTTAATAGCCTCATCCCCAGAACTCTAGATTTTACAGTAAAGTGGTCAAAATTTCTAAAGAAAGTTATTTTTCTCATTTACCCTGTGAAATCTTAGGGCTAAAAGATATTTGGTTTGGTTGCTGTGAACAAAAGTGTGCCCCATTTTGGTCGACCAATATTAATTTACACGGTACTCTGTCAGGTCAGGTTTCCTTTGAGGGCCTGCTACTGGTATCCTGGTAACCAGTACTGCCTGTCCCAGGGCCGAGTTGTTGGCAGCTAAACCGTCACCCCCATCGGGTTTCTAAGGAAATCTGATGAGGAGGGTAGCTGGTTACCCTGGTAGAATGAAAAAGAAAATTTACCTACAAGGGCGTCAGCTCTGGAGAGCTAATGGCAGCCATCCAGCACATGCTGCCTTGCATGGTGGGCGTGGTTGCCCAAAGGCTAGGCCCACCGCCGAAAACTGTGGATTGATGTCAGGAAGGGCATCCAGTCAATTAGTTTTGCTCCAATAAATCCACATACAGCAGTATTTGCTGAGTGTGAGGTGTATCCGGCCACCCCCATTAATGGGGACAAAACCAGATTTAAAACTTTGGTTTAACTAACTAAACTCTATGGGGTTTACAAAATCACGATTTAGCGCTCGCATCAAAACAGATTGAAATATCAGGGCGAAACTTAACAGATAGGGTTTTGGAGTCAAGATGATTACTTTATATGATCAAATCAGGTCATCCCCCTTTAATTTTCTCGCCACTGTCTAATACCTTAGATATTTTTATTTTTGATTGTTAAAATTGTCTAACAATTTTAACTTTCATTTTGAATAATATCATTGAATCCAAGTTTTGACATAAATGTTCCAAACTGAAATATAGAATATAGTCTGGGGCCAAAACTAAAAACCCAAAAGTAGCGTCCGCACAATTTTTTTTGGCTGTTTCTACATCCTGAAGACCTACTGATTGAGAAACTGAGGGGTGCCAAAATTGCACCCTTGAGCATTTGAAATATCCAAGTGGCGACCAACGATGGCCGCCCACACCACATTAAAATTAGCAATAACTCGGCTTCTAAAGCAGATCTAAGGATGATTTGTGCGTCTTGTATGGGTTTTTGGTGTCAATGAATTCAAATTTGTACTTCTTTTTAACACTAAAGTTTTCCCTATACCGCAATCCATGATGGGGCCGCCAATATGGCCGCAACCACATTATAATTAGCAATAGATCGCTTCTATTAGCTGTAACAATGATGATTATAGTGTCTTGGATATGTTTTTGGTGTCAATGTGAATTCAAAATTTGTACTAGTGTTATATAGCAAAGTATCCCTATACATTGAAATCAAAGATGGCTGCCAAGATGGCGCCACCACATATAATTAGCAATAGCCTCAGCTTTTAATTAAACGCAGCTATAGGCATGATTATTGTGGTCGTGTGTATGGGTTTTTGTGTTCAATGAATTCAAATGTGATACACTTCTGTTAACACTAAGTATTCCCTTACCGAAATCCAGATGGCCGCCATAACACACATATAAGATCACACGTCTCAGCTCTGAGCCAAATGCGATTGTTTCATTGTGGGTCTTTTCTATAGGTTTTGGTATCAGAATTCAATTTCTTTACTCTTGAAAGCATACCGTGTCTCTTTACACTAAAAGTGAGAGTGGGTAATGGCATTACAGGGGAAATATGAAGATAAGTTATCATAATAGGTTGTTCAATTTGCAAATGATTCAAATATTCATATGATGCCAAAAGGTGCCAAAAAAGTAGTCTTAAGATTTAAAAATCAAACCTTAAAAAAAAAAAAAAAAAAACAAACTTACATTTTAGTTTTACTGTAAGGTACCAAAAGCATTTAAAGTATGGTGATGATGGAATAATGTTGTCATCATATGGTAGTTCGAAGTTGTCAAAGTGTCAACTGTGAAAATTACTACAAAGTTAGTTGTCATGATCGAGGTAGTATAAAGTTGGCCAAAATATCCAATTACAAAGCTGTCGTTCAGGTGTTCATAATATGGTATTATATATTTGGCAAGCGTTCAAATATTGAAAAATGATGGAAAAGATGCTTCATGAACGGGTATAGTCTATTTAAAGTGACAAAACGTTCAAATTAAAGATTTCCACAAGTTGTCATAAACTAAGGTAGTCCATAGTTGTTCAATTGCATTCAAATTAAAGGTGATTACACAATTGTCTTTACTACGGTGGTCTTTATTGGCAAAACATGCAAATATAATGATGGAGAATATTTCATAAAAAGTCATATCTAAAGTGAAGAAAAACACAGGTTTAGCTGGGTAATGTAGTCTAATTGCAACTGTTATAGATGTCTGAAGAAGGCGTGCAAACAATCCACAAAATGTCAGATGTTCTGATAAGGAAAACACTACTCTTGGAAACACGTCAAAACAAAAAATGCAATCCCACGCTGACATAAGAAGGTTTGTGCCAATTTTGCAAAATAAAATTAAATAACAACGAAAATAGATAAAAATATTTTGGAAAAATTATTCTCAGTTCTTCTTCATCAGTTTATTCTGTATCACTTTGGTCAGCCTGAATCATAAGTCCAACTCTATTTTGATTGCCAACCTTATTCCATTCACCAGAAATTCACATTTGCTTGAAGTGAATGGTGGATCAGATTCAAATGCACAGCGATTCCAATTCAAGTAATGGTCAGGTTGTGGGATAGACAGTCGTTGTCAAGAATAAGGTCAGATTTCATCTTAACCAAAACACCAAGGAATGTGATCTGTCCGTTAGTCTCTCTTCTGCATAGGACCGTCTTGTCAAGAATAAGGTCAGAAGAGAGTTCATCTTAACCAAAACATCCAGGAATGCGATCTGTCCGTTAGTCTCCTCTCACGAGTGAATTTGTTGACATCCTTGTGGAGACTGTTGAGGTGGTCAAAAAAAAGACGATAAAATGGTTCTTGTCTTGATCTATAACACAAAGTGTAGTCCATTAATGTTTCATATGCGCGGTGGTTTAGGTGCAGTCAGAAGGTCTTCCTGCTAAAAGGACTACATAAACAGGTTAGCCATGGGTGGGGAAACAGACGAGATGGAGACCATCGGTAGCCCATCAGTTTGGGAGTATTGGTCGCCTTCAAATATGAAATACGTGTTAGTCACACAAAAACTCCAACATCGTTTCACGTAAGCGATGTCCGGTCAATTCAGTGTCGAGTCAATCTTTGATAAGGTCCATTGTAATGTCAAAGGCTTCCTTAAGAGGAACAGAGGTGAATAGCGATTCGAAATCAAAAGGATAATAGCATATCTCCGAGTCTTTGAGGGTCAGAGTAGATATGAACGTTAGCGAATCACTCGTGTCTTTTACATGGTTTCTGGTCTGTCCGGTTAGAAGGATGAAGTATGTAGGTTGTTAACTACTTGGCTTATGCTGTAAGTCAGAGAGCCATTAGCCGAAACAGAAGAAGAAATACGGGTGTATGTTAAGACTACTAAACTCTACGACAACAACTATAACCCTAAAGACCCTGTACCCAAGGAACTCCAACCTAGAGTTATTACTTATTCCTTGGTGGATTCATGTTTCAAAGTTGTTACATTGGTGTTGATTGAAACCGGCACAATCATGATAAAGAGAAACCGACGAAAACCAGACAGCGACTCAGACGGGCAAGACACCACAAAATCGGCTTCGTGAACATGTGTGAAAGACCAACATAACATTGACTGGGACAACAAGACTAAAATTCTGGACAGAACACTAATTGGCTAAAGGAAACTCATCATAGTCCCCTACATCAGTTCTATCCCTAACATTTCCAATAGCGACAATGGGTAGACTCCTCCAAGGATGCCTCTCAACCAATGAACCGAAAAACTATATTACTGGGGTATCTTTACCCATCTCTTTGTTTCTAGCTACCTTTGTTTAATGGTGTATATAAGGTGAAAAATCATGACTGTTTAGTTTGGCTTAATGATTGGCATTCACTAGAGTGCGAAAGCTAGCCTTCCAATTTGGATGCCTTAGGGAAAGATTATTTTCTACTTCACTGCAAGATCCTGTCACAATAGTCGATTGTACTAATGTGCGCGTCTTGAAAAACTTTCACACGGCCCAGGAGTTGTTGTTCTCTGAGTGCGTATTAGGCAGCAGATAAATATGTTGTAGACGGTGGAGTCATCTCACTGTTGATTGGTTTGGGGTGGAAGTATAGGTAGGGCCACTCATTGAGAATGTGATGACCGGCCAGTCTGTAATGGAGAACCACATTGCAGGCTGGCGATGGTCGCACCCAGTGCATATGGCTGTGACGCGACCGACTCCTGTGCGAATCCGGTGTAAGGTGGACCATCCTTATGTGGAAGATTGCTACAGGTGGTAGTTCTGTCATAGGTGTAATAGTGCGTTGGTCTGGTCTTGCAGTATATAACAGGCAGGATTACATGTCCGTACAATGTGAATGGGGGAGCGGGCGAGTTAAGCAGCGTGTCCACGACAGAAAGGTCGACGAGAGAACAGTCTCTGTCTGCCGATAGCGTGTTTTCTTTGACGTGTTATGCAGACCGGCATTGCAAATGATGTCGATAAGCTGTATACTTTGTTTTTTACATTATTAAGAAATGACTTGCTGCGGTGGGAAGAGGGCACCAGGCTAAGATGTGGGGGTATACTGACCTGCTTTCCAGCGTGACCGCTCCTGCGTGACCGCTCCTTTTCGTAATAACAGAAAGATTCTTTAACATCCACAGTGAGTGATGTCATCAACATCAAACTCTTGGAAAAAGATTAGTTCCTGTGTTTTGAAGAAAACGAGAAACCAGAAACGAAATCCCATTCTAATTGCTTCTTGCTTAAAAAGCCATTGTCACCAAGTTGGTTATTTTGAACTATTAAACCCCTATGCAAAAAACAAAACTTAATTCAATATCATTTGCATTTATAACTACTTCAGCAAAACGGCATTATCAGCATCACAACCTCAGGGATATCCTACCAAAACGCATATCGATCAAACCAGTTGGATGGTGATCAGGATGAGAGGATCAAGGCAAGTTTGGGCTTCTTTTGTGAAGTCTTTGTGTAAGCAGCCTGACTGAGCTCCATGAAGTCATAAATAATGAAATATTCTATAAGAAGATCAAATTGTATTAAAATCTTAATTTTAGAGACACTAAACCAAAGAAATCTTGATGTACTTCTGAAGCTGAGATTGCAGACAACTAAGCAAATGTTGTGGCAGGCCAATTTGTTGGCCATTTTGCTTCAGCTGAAGTCATAAATAATGATAACATGGAACACACGTTGCTAATTAAAATCTAATTAAAAACACTAAACCAATAATCTTATGTACTTCGGAAGTGAGATTAAACTAAGCAAATGCTTTGGGGCAGCCAATTTGTTGGCCAGTTTGGGTCAGAATCTTGGATTTTCGGTATTATGAAGGCTTAAGTATTTAAAAGAAGTACAATTTGAATTCTTTGACACCGAAAACCATATACAAAGACACTAGAATCATCACTGTATTAGCTGTAGATGATGAGATATTGAATATAATGTGGTTGCGGCCATATTGAGCGGCCCCATCTGGGATTTCGCTATAGGGAACGGAAGACTTTCGTGTAAACGAAAGAAAGTACACATTTTGAATTCATTTTTAACACAAAAACCATACAAAAGACACAAGAAAGAAATCATCATTTAGCTGCTTTAGAAGCTGAGCTATTGCTAATTTATGTGGTGGCGGCCATCTTGCCGGCCATCTTGGATATTTCAAAATGCTCAAGGGTGCAATTTTGGCACCCCTCAGTTTCTCAATCAGTAGGTCTTCAGGATGCAGAAACAGCCAAAAAAAATTGTGCGGACGCTACTTTTGGGTTCAGGTAAAAAATGGGGTTTTGGCCCCAGACTAATACAAACCAAGTCATTTTCTGTCAGTTTAATATTTTGCTTATAATATTGTTTCATTTTGTATAGTGTGTACATTAATATTTTAGTGTGGATGTGTGTATAAGTTTTCAGTTATTAACGACTACTGTTGTGTTTAACAGAGTTGTCAGATTGTCTAAAGTCTGTTCAAAGTGTTTATTGACAAGTATTTTTTATTCTGACCCTCTGTTTTACAGTTGGACACACAATGGGTACAAGTTTTATCTGAGGGCTGGGCGACTCCTTTGACTGGTTTTCATGAGGGAAAGAGAATTCCTACAATGTCAACATTTCAATTGTCTTCTAGATGGTAAGTATGGAGCGATAGATATTATCTAGGTGTTAGGTCCGAAATGTTTTTTAAATTTTAACTACTTAGTTTTCCAGGTGGACATGGATGTATATTTATTAATCTTTCCTCTACCAACCCTGGCTTGATAGCTTAGTTGGCTAGAGCACCGTGCTAGTAATACGAAGGTCGCCGTTTCGAATCCAACCAAGCGCACATGGGATTTTTCAACACTAACATGCGCTGGCCATCTCCAGGGACTTAATATCAGGATTATGCTTTTCTCCCAAGTTTCATTTAGATTTGGGCAAATGAACCATGAAAGAACTTCCTCCATTGAAGGGGACTCAAAATCATATTTCCCATGTATAGGGATGTACCTGTACATGTAAATCACTGTCAGTTTAAAAGATTAGGGTGTTACCTGCTGAATGTCACAATTTACCCGGAGCTATTACCGGATATGAGAATTTCCAGTCAAAAGGATGGAACCAGACCTTTATAATGTAAAAATTCACCCAAAATGACTAGCTTGTAACACCTGACCAACAGCTATACATGACTCTTTGATCCATGTTTGTTAAGTTTATGCAATCATGTCCTTGGTCCTCTGAAGAATATCAAACAAGAGTTAATGTTGTAATACAGGGTAGGCTACAGTGCTCATAGAAACAAAGTAATAAAGTTGCAGACTGTAGTTTGGCTACTTTAAATGTGGTGTGGAGCAAAGTTGTCCTCTTGCCCTCAGAGCAAGCTTAAAACAAATTGATTACATAATGAAAAGTCATTGATATGAGTAAGGAAGATGTTTACAATTTATACTGGTAGTTGTTGGAAACTGATAAGTCACTTACTTCCAACAGATATGAGAAAGGTGTCAATGGCTTCCTTAACTTCCAACTGGAAAAGAGTCAAGGACAAAGTTCATTGTTCTCAAACTGAAAGTGATGTCCAGATAGCGAATAGTTTCCAGCAGAAAAGATTGAAATTAAACTTGATTAATGCAGTTGCAATGCAGGTATTTGGAAAGGCCTGTAAATTTTGGAGTTTAGTAATAATTTTAAGAACAAAGCTAATTTATACAGATTGTCTGTTATATGAGTTAGTTTTTTCTTCATACCGAAGAGTTGGTTTGTTTTATACGGTCGGATAAGTTTGAGCATTACAGTGAACCTGTCTTTAAATGTATTAGTGCAATCAGTTAGATTTAAGATCTGGCTAAGTGTTAGTAATATTTGCCATGTAGGAAAATCATTTAACACTAATCTAATGATTTTTTTTTAAACTACCAGAAGGCTCAAACTTATTTTCCGACCATCCTTTGGTTTCATTATAGGGGGAAAGTAGATCTTCAAAGTTGTGGACAGGAGCTGTTAAATCCACAAAGATTTAATTGGCAAAATCGGAGAAATGTAGGTTTTGGGGGATTGTGTCATCAAATGTGTGCATCTTGGCACTTATTTGGTATCAATAGAAACCATAGCTATTATGTTGATACCATATTGATCATCAGATTTTTATTAGTAAAATTATGGGGATGCAACAACCTCTGCTTTGTTAGACGTGTCACAGAAAATGGTTCAGTTAGATGAGGGTTAACCTTTAGGCTTTTTACAAATATTTGCATTCTGTGGTGTCAAGTATTTGATGTACCAAGAGTGCTCTTGGCTGATGACATCTCAGATTCATTGTTTAGTAATATTCTCAGTGAAGCATCAAATAATAACCTTATTATCCCACTTTAATGGTATGTGACAGGTGGCATGATCAATCAATCTGTTCCTATAGTACTACCCGTATTTGTATTCTATGGTGTCAAGTATTTGATGTTCCAAGAGTGCTCTTGGTTGATAATATCTGTTTCATTGTTTATACTCCATTTGCCTACCTCCGTTCAGTGACGTCAGCACGAGATTTGATGGTCGCACCAGTAAACCGCGCGTTGGCTTAAAATGAAGGCGTAAATACACGCGCGCACAAAGACGGCATATCTTGACACGTGTGTAAAAGCTGTGTCAAGGTTATGACATCACCGCACGGAGGTAGAGAAATGGACTATAGTAATATTCTCGGTGAAACATCAAATAATAACATTATTATCCCCCTTTGGTGTTGTTTGACAGGTGGCATGATCAATCAATCTGTTCCTATAGTACTACCCGTCCATACAGAAGACAAGGAACGTCTTGAGAAGAAAGAGGCCTTTGCACTAGTATATGAAGGCAAGAGGATAGCCATATTACGTACACCAGAGTTTTATGAGCACCGGAAGGAAGAGCGTTGCTGTCGTCAATGGGGGACATGTCATCCAGAGCACCCGTATATAAAGGTAGGAATAGACCTGATGCAATATGATGCCATTCTTAATGATTTAAAACAAAACAATAATGAGGCCATATGTACTCTGTTTGAAGAGCTTAGTTCCAAAATGTACTAAGTCCATTGGAACTTGTAATACAACTTTTGGTCTTTACTTCAGGTTCATATCTCATTCCTTTGCTGAGATATTAAAAATAAGTTTTCAAAGATTTCCTTCAAATTAAAATTGCCCCAATAAAATATAAGATTTAATTTTTTATATATTCAGGCTTGGTATACCACCTTCTTACAGGTGAAATGGTGAAATAAAAAATGAAGGTGACCACTGTGAATTTAGTGAAATGTCAGCAAAGATTGAAAGAATGGTCAATCTTTGGGAAATCCCGAAAGTGGAGGAAAATTAACATTTTATTTCAGAAATTCACAAAATTAGAAAGGGAAATGAGATTTCGCATTCATTATTTTTTCTTTAAACATCATTTGGCAACCTCTATGGAATTACTGAACTTTGAGCCTAATGGTTACAAAGGGTGTTTATAGAAAGTTCAGTGCCAAAATGTACCAAGTTTTGAAAACAAAAGAGGGAATGTAATAAAGAAATAAGTTTTAGGGGCAGTTTCATGAAGCATTTTGAACCAAATTGAGGGTGTAGTTTCATTCTATGCTGCAGGTATTGTGTAAGCATCCTAAACTCAAGATTTGGACATTTTCAAAAAAACCTTGAATTCTTAAAATCATGGTTTTGGGGAAAAAAGAAGAAAAAATGCCAATTTAGGGCACCATCTTAGGGAAATCTCTGAGTCCACCTTTAAGAAACTATCCAAACTGAATTGATTTCCTGTTATGTTAATAAACAACAAAATCTTACCATATTGAAGTTGACTCTGGTAATTCTCCTCTCAGATGGTAATGGAAGGGGGAGATTGGCTGGTTGGTGGCGACTTGGAAGTTTTAGAACGCTTCCGCTGGAATGATGGCCTGGATGAATATCGTCTTACTCCAAACGAACTACGTAAGAAATTCCGCGATATGGGAGCGGACGCCGTTTTTGCATTCCAGTTACGTAATCCAGTTCACAATGGGCACGCTTTACTGATGAATGACACCAAACGCAGACTGAAGGAGCGTGGCTATGTGAAACCTGTACTTTTACTTCATCCTCTAGGTATGTATGGGTGTCACTATGATCAATTGGTTTCATGATAATTTTAAGACCGCAGAAGTTATTATTTTTGCAGAAATCCACAGGCATTTGGTTGGCTAAAAGAGCAGTCTGTCATTTGTTGAAACACACCTCATAAGTATTGTATTTAATATGTATTATATTTCGTACTGTAAGAAGTGCAAGAAGATTGTATGTGCAATAGCTGCCTTGTGATAGATCTGTGTGCTGCCATGTGATAAATCTGTGTGCTGTCATGTATTTGGATAACTCTCACTTTATCTTTCCTTGAGTCAGTGGCTCTTGAAATGGTTCATCAGGCTGTGTTGCCTCAAAAACCATTTCAAGAACCACTGACCAAAGACTTGGCATAATGGTATGTTTGATGGAATTTCTGGCAAATGGCAGCTATTGCACTTACGACCTTATTGCACTCACAGGACGATTTGTTGTCCCACCAAAAGTATTTCAGAAGGGGACTATGAAATAGGTAGTGCATTGATAGATGGACATATGTGAAAAAAATACTTCTTTTGTGACTTGAATGTGAAAATTATGACCTAATTTGGGCTTCATATTTTTTAAGGAAAGTTTCATCATGTTCCCTTTAACAACCTTGAATATTTATTTTACTTGAATATTTATTTTAAGGAAACCAAAATCTTGTGTGTGAATGTTGGATTTACACAGAATCTGAAAAAAAATGTAATCTTGAAATGTTGGAAAGCATAAAGGGTCTTCCTACCCCACCCCGATATAGAGAGTAATCAATTTGTGACCCACTCTTAGTTCATACATGTGATCCTCATCCATTTGTACCACATTACCATCTGGTGATTAAACATGTGCTGGTTGGCAAAACACGTATTTAAAATTGCATGGTAATTTAACATGTGCTCTGTAGATTTAAGACAAATATTTTATGTAATGCTTGATATCCTGTTTTATTGCAAATGGCCTTAGATTTTCATTGGGTTTCTGTTGCTTTGTATTTATTACACCATAATAGTATTTATGTAGATTAAAGCATACATAGTCGTCATGAATGCATAAAAAGGGGTGGAGCTTTGTATGATCTGAGCCACTCTCAAACTCTCGCTGTTGTCATGACCGGTAATCAGCCTATCAGAGTTCAGCAAAATCACTTCCACATCACGCTCAAACTAGCAAATACCACTGAAGTATTTTGACGGCAACTGGTAGGGAGTACCTGTAAACATTTAGAGCATCAGAAACTAATTTGGCTATTGAACTTCTTAATCTATGTTATAAACTAAATTCTGACAGAATTTTCAGTATACAAAATGAATTAATTTTTTTTACCGAAATTTAGCATTTTTAATGATTTTAAGTGCGATTTGAGGTATTTTGGCCAGATTGTTTTCAGGGTTTTTTTTTGCCACTTTCATTTTTTTTTCAAAAATTAATTTTCATGCCTGTCAATTTCATCTTTTAAAAAAATTGACATTTTGAACACAGGATTCGTTTTTTGTTGCAAAGATTTTTAACTCATCTCTGAGGATTTCTGAGCTTATGGACCAACAACAGAGAGTCAACTGAAAGAGAATTGTAACCATCCATTTTTCGATTTGAATTTGATCAGGTGGTGTGGACCAAAGAAGATGAGTTCCACTAGCAACACGTATGAAGCAGCATCAGCTATTCTAGAAGAAGGTTGTATTATGTATTAGGGACCAGACTCTACAGTGCTGGCTATATTCCCATCTCCTATGAGGAGCAGGACAACAGAAGTAAGTACATAATGACCCATAAGCATATCCAAGACAAGAGTACATGACCGCAAATTGTCATCTTCATCCAACACTTCAAGTCTAGTTGACTCTTCACCCATGTGACAGATTTCAAAAATATCTAAATGACAAGAAGACGAGATGTTGTACTTTCGCCCTCAATTTAGTAGATCGGATAGCAACTCTCAGCCAACTATGATCATTGGCAATTTCGTATACATCCGTCAGTGAAGCACGGAACCTTGGTGCCATATCTTAGACTCATCACTAAGAATGATCAATCATATTAACAGTATAAGGAAAAATTGGGCAGCTTCAACAGTACTTGATGAAAAAATCTACCAATCAGATTGGTCCAGCCTTTGTAACATCTGGCTGGAATTTCCTTGCATTCCTTTGCTTTATGCCTTCCAGAAAGAGAATTGACGAAGGTTCAGCGAGTTCAAAAAATGCTGCTGCCCGTCTGTCCTTAAAATCATCGACGAGACCATATCACACCAGATCTCTACCAATGATTGGCTTCAATTAAACCGAGGGCAGTTTTTAAGATCTACTTTCATTATGAGGCCATCCACCGCATGTCACCTGCCCTATATCTCTGAGATCATCCAGTGTATTCACCACCGAGAACCTGAGATATCTCTTGCTCCCAGCTGAGTAAAGATCCAACTCATCAACAAAGTTCTATGTGATAGATCTTTTTGCTTACGCAGCAGCACATTGTGGAATAAATCCCTAACAGTATCCGCTTAGCTCAGTAGCAACATTTTCAAGTCCACGTCTGAAGCCATTCATATTTACACAACATTTTGGCTCATGATATGTATCCTGTTTCTGATTGCAGTCCAATCAACATGATCACTAATTATAATTCTGTGATTTTTGTTTTCCTTCTTTTTCTATCTTCTACCTTCATCCAATCGGGTTGCCTAGGGGTAGTTGTTTTCATCAGTTAGGTAGGGTTAGAGGCATCTGAACCCGGAAATCAAGACTTAACCGATGTCGCTGTGGGGTACATACACACATATCCTCACGCTGATGATTCGGGTGTATCACCTATATGTTCTTAGTATGGGAGGCACTGGGTTTCTTTCTCTTCTATCGTTGGTCACAATAATATGTTTGAATTTGTACTTACATTTAAAGTTTATTTTGAACTTGTGTATAAGTGATGTATATCATTGTTGTTTTATCAATTAGAATTTTGTTAATCTATTTTTGTATTTGTCGTATTAATATTTTTTATATTGCTCGCATTCTATGGAAAGCGCCTAGAGCCTAACAAATTCATTAGGCTCTATTCACAGTAACTGATTATTATTAAGGAGGGAAAAGAGAATTTAGTTTATTATACTATGCCAAACAGGGGTCCACAAGTTAACATCCATTTTTGTTTTGACAACTAAAAAGGTTTCCATTTTCGGGAGGTGGACCTGTTTTCTTATTTTTTTGTCAAAAGCTAAATAGGTAATTGGACTCATGCAGACACTGTGATTGGAACTGAGGTTTTGTGCTGTGTGTGTGTACATTGTAGGTTGATATTTTTCTTGAATTGACAGTGGTTATGTACATCCTTGTATGTGTTCTAGCTGCTATGGAATACTGGTGTTTGCACAAGTTTGTGTGGGTGCATGTTTGTGTGCGTACGTGCGTGTAGACTGGTGGAAGTACTGAACTAAAATCTATTTTTAGTAGATATAACAAGGGCTAATTTTTGCTCTTTTTTGTGCTTTCTATAGTACAATGGCACGCCAACTCTCGTATGGCCACAGGTGCCAATTGTCTACATAGTGGGACGTGATCCAGCGGGTATGGCCTCATCCAGACAAACCGAGACCCTATGACCATTCCCATGGGGTAAGAAGTGTAATGTTTGTTTTTGTTTTTACCCCACAGTGTAGGTGTCTTCAAACTCAACAATCTAACTACTTCTACTAAACCAAGTTTTAATCCTGTTTTATCCCTGTCAACGAGGGTGGCCGGATTCAAACACCTCACCTTCGCGCATCCGACCCTTACCTCCTTCCTTCAATTTCAACCCGATGTCATGCATCGCCATCCTCAACCCAACCCGCCTACTCTCCTCCTCCACTTGCTCTTCATTCATGTCTTCTTGGCCACCCCTCCTCAAAACCCTTCCACCTCGAACTCCACAGCCCTTCTTAAACACAGCTTAACGTTTCCTCCTAACCATGTGCCCATAATGACCAACGTACACTATGTCGGTCCATCCGCCTCTCCAAACCCATCCATTGCATCAAATCCTCAGTCTCATCCTGTCCATCAACTTCACAACGCCACAACCATCGCTCCTCAAGTTCACTTACTATATGTATATGTCAATTAGAAATGCACCTTACCACCTGTACTTACTGAGGGTTTAACAAACATTACTGTTGTACAACAACGGAAATTAAATCCCAGGAATTAAATCAGAGATTTTGAATATTCAGCGTGCTTGTTGAAGCATACCAGTATTTAATCATTCCCTTTTGTCATACTTAATCAGTTGCAAAACAACTCAATTAATGCTAAGCGTATAAAAACTTGAAAGAAAGTTAGCAGCCGTTCAACATAACATGGAAAGAATAAATGCTTACCATAACATACAAAGATCAACAAACTAATAAATGGATCAGGGAACAACAAAGGTACGGACATAATGGAAGTATCAAACATCGTAAATGACATGGGCTGGCCACATCACTAGAAGGGGAGATGAAGTTGGAGCACACTGACTACTACATGGACACACTTGATGGAAAGGACAGAGTAGGAAAGAAAGAGATGGATAGATGAAATACAACAATTCTGGAAACTAATTGGTACAAATAGGCAAGGGAGAGAGAGAGAACTGGATACACATACTGAGGCCTTCATCCCAGATGGATGAAAACGGGCCCCCCTTTTTTTTTTTTTTTTTTTTTGGAAGAAGAAGTATAAAAAATGTAAACAAGTGTCAAGGACTTTTCATCCATTCAATATATTTGCACCACGTTTATTACTCATGTTTTTTCGTCATCTGCTACAAGCAGACCGTCACATAGGATTACTTTTGTATAGTCCATGTCTATCTCTATGCAGTGATGCCATAACATTTACGCCCGCGTTGAGAAATGCTGTCTTTGTTCACGCATGTAAAGTGCCGTCCCTTCAAGTCAGCACGAGCGATTACTCTTGCGATCAACAAATCTCTTGGCTGACGTCACTGCACGAGGTAGAGACGCGTACTATGTATGTGTGTGTGTGTGTGTGGTGCAACTGTAGGTATACTTGTGACTTCATTTCTTATTATTGCCTATACTTCCGTCATGACTTGTGTGTCAAACATTTGCTACTTGTCTAATTTTAACAAAAGAAAAGTCACATAAGTGTACCTCCATTATAACTTGTGTCTGTTTGTTCTATGTTTTCTGTCATATCTGTGTGTGGCAGTATCTCCTGTTTGGCACATGTTAACCATCCACTTATTGTAAAATACTTTTTTACCCATTGCCCAATTCACCTTATATAACATTGAAAAGTTACATAGAGATTTGCATTACCATTCCAATAGGGTTGTTACTCTACTAAACATCTGCTGCCCAGCTACACACTAGATAACCTATTGACCTCTGACACAGGTGCTAACAATGGCGCCAGGTTTGAAACACAGCTAGAAATCATTCCATTCCGTGTGGCAGCTTACAAAACAAAAAGAAGAAACATGGACTTCCTTTGAGCCAGAGAGAAAACACTTCCTCTTCTCTCCGGTACCAAGATGCGCAGCCTGGCCCGCCTGGGGAAGAACCACCAAACGTCTTCATGGCTCCCAAAGCTTGGAAATTTGTCCGAGTAATTATCCTCCCTCAACAAAAGTAACCCGCACCATCTCGTCCTTAGGGTCTAATTTTATCTGTGCTTGGAAAGATGAGATTTTGTCTTCTCCAATTTTAATTAGTCACTTATGAGTGTAGTGTGAGTGTGGGAGAGAGATCTTTGAAGGCAATTTAATGCTTGCTGAAAGTAGTTTGGGATTAAGTATGCAAGAACTTTCATCAGCTCTTTCTGTTAGCCATGCATCCAAGAAACTGGAACTGAGTGCACAAACAGCATTTCATGTGTAATTCTCTAAAGAATGAGTCCACCGAGGGAAAATATTCAGATATACTGTAATGAACTCATACTACAAGTTACTTCAATTACTTCCATCTATTTTGAAAAAACTTTGGCTGTTTAATATGTAACTTCCATTATGATAGCAATTTACTCAATTCTTGCGGTATTTTCTTCATGCTGCTGCATATAGCCAGGTAGTTCCATCCGAGTTAGCGAGTATTCAGCTAGTCTAGCCTACCTAGATATCCTGATTACTATTGTTTAAAACTGAATGGAATTTCTGACCATTGGCTTTTATACATCTGCCCAAAAGCATGGTGCACACTGAAATCACGGTCACCATCTAACAGTTAATAAAAAAAAAATCCTGTATATTATTTTCCTGGATTCCCCATTTCAGGAAATTTAAACTCCAAATTGTTTGTGAATTAAGTGGAGTGAATGTAGGTGTGGATTCATGTCATTTTCTCTCTGGAATAATTCTACGGACATATATTACATCAAGGATGCATTTGGACAGGAGAAGAGATGGATTATAAGGTTGTATATTTAAGACGCCCAACTGCCAACCAAATATATGAATACAAAAGGAATGTGAATTGTAAATACAGAGTGGTCCCAAACAGAAGTAGACACCTGATCAGAATGTATCAACCCACCTATTTGATTTTTTAAGATGAATAAAAGAAAAAGGTGCTTTAAAGAAACCGAAGAACCACCCACCCTTTACGATCAGCAAATTAGGTGCTTGGTCACATTTATATTTTGCCATGAGTTTCAACTATGCTGACAAAATGATTAAACCCTGAAAAGGGACATTTTGTTTGTTTTGGACACCCTGTATTATTCCGTACTTTCAAACTTGAAAGGATTTTAAAAACAGTAACAAAAAAGTCTATGCACTAGATTATTGTATTCAATAAGTATGTTACATATATAAGTGCTGTATGGTGTACAATGTAGACTAAATAAAGGACCAAATTAGGTAAATAAATGTACACTCAACATTGACCAATTTTCACCATCTGAATACAAGATATTACCACTTCATCACTAGCCGTTTTGCCTAAACGTTTTCCGTTTTTCACATACATGCAAGCCGAAATAATTCGTTGAGAAGGTTCAGTTAATAAGTACTAAATAAAACCAGATTGGAAGGAATGAGACGCAAGTGAGTGTCCCAAGTTCCGATCTTTGATCCGTGCAGATAGGTCATAAAACGAATTGCATTAACTTGTCAGGTAACCAACCTAGTCCATGCCAGGATAGTTTGCTTTCTCTCCCTTGCACATCTCAATTATCTGTAACCTCTCCATTTGATTCATCATTAAAGTCCCCCTTTTCCCTTCAAATCTAACAAGCACAAATGTCAGTTTTGCTTTTTTAAGCCCCACTTGTAAGCCCTGCTTCTGATTGAGGTAGCATGGATTTAATTGAGAATGCCAGCCCCAGATTTTCAATAGGTGCATGGAGGCATGTAAGTCACTTAAAGCAAGCCGGCTACTGTATTTCGAAATATTCTTGTCTTCCCTTGATCTCCCGTGTTTTCTCTGCTAATCTCACTCCGGTACTTGATCAGATGGTTTCCAAGCACAACCTTAGTGTAGTAACCAGATAAACAATTCCATGTGGGCTTTATTTTTAACAACAATAGTGCTAATGGTATATTCCATGCTGACATCACCTCTGTGCATGTGTTCCTACTCTGTGTGCAATTTTTTGTTCCATAATGATTTGAATTGTTATGTTTGTGTCGCCCCTTGGTTGGTGTAAGATAGAAACTGGCAGGCAGAAGCCCCTATACTTGCACAGGGAATTTCGTTTTTTTCTGTCTAAGACGTTTGGGTTTTCAAATTAAATAATACCAACATTCATATTAAGCATGCTGCTAATGCTACCCAGTTTTGCATATTGTAACCAATAAACGATTTAGATCAAGAAAGGTTCCGCAAGTAATTTAGACCAGATTTTGTGATCTGTCATTGAACACCGTAAATACTTTGCCTGTAATAAATCAACAGAGGGCGTCCTGATGTCAATAATGTGACATCAAAATTAGGTCACTCATTCTATATACGTTTCAAATCTATTGCACGCCTTATCTGTCTGCCAATAAAATTCGGGCTCCTATGCATGCACTTAATATGGAACTTCGCGTGACTAGAAAGCTTATATATTATGATCGTGTTGCAGTGCTTCAGAGGGTCCATAACTTGCTCAATTCGTAGATGGTTTATTATCACATCCATTCTTGTTCCAAAAAGGCCCAAACAACACCGATTTTATGAATTTGTTGTGTCTGCTAACACAATTCATTTGCTTGTGGTTTGACCCCCATACTGCTGAGTTGACCTTTAATTGCCTGGAAACCCCCTAAGACATGGTATGGACCGAGTCTCTAAATATGTCCATGTATCAGTGTGTACGATGTCTACCTGTTTCTCAGATTAAAAATTACAAACCAGTGGTTACAATCGGTAAGCCAAATGGCGCATTTGTAATGTGTGTTTTTACTCAGTCCTGTGAGTCAGAGTTTTTGAGATGGCTCCATGTTTGGAACAAAACAAATTCTCCGCCAGATGTAATCATGTCTGCAGTTACACTCTGTGTAATCAACATCAAAATCATGTTTTAATGTAAGTTAACAATTTCTTAGCACCTATGTCGGACTGCTAAGATGTTTGCGCGACCAAATTATCCCAGGATGCCCACTAATGAAAATAGCAAACAAAATTTGTTGTATATTAACTTAAAATCCTTTTTTCCATTCCACTGTAATGTTACATACACCATTGTGTGGCCTAATGATGTTTTGTGTGGTGGTGGTCATGTATGTGGTTGATATTAAAACAACAAAATCAATGCAAAACTGTTTCGTATTTTACATATTTTAAGACAAAACTTAGCATCTAAGTGTTTTGTGCTTTCCTAACGACAAGGTGCTAGTTTAGAATTTTGGTAATGTGACAAAATAGAAACCAAAAGTAACAACTTGGTGCAGTCAAGCAGCACTACAAAACAACAGTGATACTTAAAGTTTAAAATACTTCACTGTATATAGCTGTATGCTGTTAGGTAGGAAGTGTAAGAGTTGAAGTACAACATTGTCTTAATTTGCAACTGAACTAGACCTTTACGTCAAAAGGGTGGATCTCTTGGAGTTTGCTGATATTATTACTTCTTTTTGAATAGTTCAATTACCTTTTTCCCCATTTCTTTTTATTTGGAGTGTGTGGGTCTACTACTGAGTGAAGGGGCCCCCTTTTCAAATCCTGGTGGGCAATGAACTTGATAGGTTTTGATTTCTCAAAGTTCTGGATTTATTGCTCTCCACCAGGTTCACTTGGATTAAACACGTGGACAATGAAGCACATATTCTTTTGTAAAGGATATAAAACTGTTGTCCGTGTTATAAAGATTAATACCTATATGGTTTAAATTGTAGTTTTGAAGAGGAGGATGTTAACCCATTTGTCCCTTGAGGCTACATGGAACCCATGGAAATCACACTTCTAGAGGCTTTCTTGAAGTTATATCCAAGATATGATGCGATTAACCAATCAAAAAGACCCATTTTGATTGGTTACGCAAGAAGCATTGATGTTATATGGTGTTATATGAGCCAATCAGAGATACGTAAGAATGGTGGTATGACTTACGGTTAAAAGTTAACTTTTTGTAAGTACTTGAGCACGAAGTATGATAACCATGTCAAAATGAAGTATGATTTGGGAATCCTAATACAAGCTGCTCTTTTTTTGTCAAAAAGGCAATGTGTCGTATTTTGTTTAATTTGGCCCCCTTTTTTTGTTAATTCCTATGGTGTATATTTGTTAGTTGTAGTTGCATGTATGCTAGCTAGACAAAGAACTGAGAGGTTTTAGATGCAATGCATGAGACATGTCACCTGTACTTGGAATGTGGAATTCTCTTCATGAATTATCATCGCACCAGAAGGCCATGTGTTATTTAACAAGTACACAGATCGCTATGACATCTAAACCACTCTGTTCCCCAAGATCACTGCAGCCAGGTCACAAATGCAGTCAAGTATTCCTTAGAGCTGGTATTCTCAAAAGAAGTCTAACTTTAACCAAGGTTTACACCAGGCTTATTCCCATATTGGACCTTTTTTCGCCAACTGCTCTTGAAAAGTGTGATTCAAAAAGTCTTATGGATAGGTTGAAACAACAGCCCATCTATGTGACTTTGCTAACCTGCTACAATTATAACTTTTTAGAGTATGTTGAAAAAAAGGTCCATTCGTGTAGGATAACCCTGGTTTGTACCTGTGTCTTAAGTTATGACTCCCTTTTGAGAATGTCAGGGGTGGGGACGATGTACAAATATGGTCAAAAGTTTACTTTGGTCATGTCGTATGAATATCCTTGTTTCTGTGTGTATGCGTGTGTGGTGTGGTGGCGAGTTATGTGGATATTTTATAAGATGAATTATCACAATTTTTATCTACTGCCAATTGCTGTGTACCAAGTACTGTCACAATGTCTATATTTACCTGAACTCAGATACGATAAGGTTTCAGGATAACAAGACATTCCTAGCATGTTTAGATTATGTTTGTCCCCTTGCTCTCCGTACCAAATTATAATTCATGAATTACTAGTAAAAATGTTTTAAAAAATTTTTTAATTTTGGATTTTGTTTTTGTTTGGGGGTTTGGGTCTTTTTTTATTTTTAAATAATTGAGAATTAATAGAGCACCACAATATAGCAAGTTGTCTTTTACATTTGTAAATTTTAAAGGAAAAAAACTTAGATGTGTTATAAAATACAATGATCTAAAATATTCTTGTTTTAGGTCTTTCATGATTAATTCCAAATGCATGGCTCAGTGTAATAAGATGGCTTAACTATATTATTTAATAAGAAAATGGTCAGATCGTCAAATTATCCATTGTACAAGTTGTGTTCCTAGATGCCGCAGAATGCATCTCAGGATGTCTAAGAACCACCTCAAGAAGGAGAATTTGTTCTTAAAACGTTTTTGCACACTTTCATCATTTTTGGAATGAATAATGGTGGTTTACATAATGCTAACAGCTGCTAGGATGATGAGAATTCAAAAAATGGTGAGTGAATCTTAATATACCTTGCATAATCATTTCCCAATATGAGCAACTTATTAACTGTGTGGATGGACTTATTTTGGTGTTTGTATATTCTTCTATCAGGTTTCATTTTGGCCTTAAAGGAATTTGTTGCATGAATCTTAGGCAAATAAACTATCCACAAGGTAAGAGCCATACCAGATGTTTTTCATCGTCATTGGAGTATCCTTTGTGCAGAAACCACCACATATCGTGCTCGTTTGGCATTGGGGATTTCCGTGCCTAAGAAAAATTATGGTCCGTGGACAGTCTTTTTTCTGACTTATTGTTCTGTTGACCATCTTTGAAAACCACTCACCAAATGAACAATTTTTTCAGGCAAGATGCTCAAATTAGCCGCATTGTCTTTATGGTAATAGTGAAAGAGGTCCCATATATCAAGTTAAAAAAAAGGGGAAAAATATCACGTTTCCTATTTGGGGTAAAAGTGTTGTTTATTGGGGGTCCGGGTCCTGGTATTGTGCCACTAGTATTCGCTCTGTGGCCAGCGTCTCCTTCCTTTAAAAAGTTGTGTTTATTCGCGTGCAAGTGCGTCTTCGGGCCCGTAAACCAGGGAAGGGGCAGATTCCCCCAATTACAAAATGCCAAAAAAAAACTTAAAAAACGCTAAAATAAGGCCCCCCAAAAAAGATTTGGGAGTGGAGAGAGAGCCAAATATTTTTGACAAACTTTTGATTTGTTAAAAAAAGTAAATGTTGAATAAAAAACTTTTGCCAAATTTCTCCCCTCCCCCACCCCTTTTAGGAAAAGTCCCCGTTTGAAAAAAAAATTCCCTACAAAAAATTATGGGAGGGGGGTGAGGTCTATACAGGATTAAAAATATAGAATGTGTAAAATATGTTGAAAAGTATACTTGGTAATCTACAGGAAGATTAATGATCAATGAGATTTCACAAAGTTTGTCCCTAAAAATACGGTAAAATTCGATTTTTTTTTTGCACTAATGTAAAGCTTAATAAAAATATCCCTATTTGAAAGGATTAAGCGGAGGGGAAATTAGTTCTCTTTGGTACACAAATTGTGAATTTCTAATTTACTATAGGAAGCAAATATTAAATTCAGCCGATTGTTTTAATTTGAAATTAAGCAAATGAAAATTGCCTTTTGTTTTGACTTTCAAGGCATTGCTTTAGCCAAATATACCAAAGTTCTTATATTTCACTTATATTTGACTAATATATGGATGTCCTGAATCGCCTGGTGCACCGTTAAATAGAAAAGGCAAAATGTTTGTTTTTAATGGGGGAAATTTTCAGATTTTATGCAGTCTCAAAAACGGTCCTCAAATTAAATCGTCTCATTGGACAGAAGCCAAAAATATACCAATTGGCTGCCATTTTTTTTTTTTTTTTTTTTTTAAAATTAAAATGCACAACAATTTGGACTATGTTCTTATGGGAGTCACTAGGCCAAAACTTGGAGGTCCTTATTGAACTGTCAAAGAATCATATTTTGTTCTTACTGTATGTGACCAAATGTAACATTTAAAAACCAGTTTGAACAAATTGGACCATGGTGTAAATTTGACCCCGTAATGACCTTTAACTTCTGTAATAGTGTATCGAAAAAAGTATTGTTCATATTGGAGTAAACGATACTTAAAACTTGTGACCACCAGAATAGGTACATTGTTTTAAAACATCAATTGAACAATTACAATTGTTGCCCCTGTACAAACGGTCCCCCCTTATTTCTCCTGTTCGCTAAATAGATTTGGGGAAACTTGGGGACAACAAGGAAATTTCCAAAAAAGAAAGCTCCACCACCGACTTTTTTTAAAACCCTTTTTGCGCATATCTGGAACGAGAGCGTGGCCCACACTTGTTGGATATATTCACCTTTGGTGCAGATGGTCCCCGGTTCAAACTCTGGTAGGGCCACTATCTGGGATTTTAATCTGGTACTAAATTCTGGATTTAGTTTGTATTAATGGAACTATTGATTTAAATAGAGTTTCGCTCTCCATGTGGTCATTTGGACTTGGGCAAATGAACTACGGAGGAATATCCCGTCCTTCGGAAGGGACGTGAAGCTGTCGCGTACAATGACAGAGAGTCAATCTGTACACAAAGAGGTTCTATATAGATAGAGAGGCAAAACGTTACGTAATCTTTAGAAATTCATCGTCTCGCATGGTTTTGCCGACCACAAAAGAAAACCTAGAGTACCAACATTAGAAAGAATGGCTGACTCGCTTCTTCACCATACTGTGGGTCAGCTTTGCATATACACTAATCGGTTAGTGCTTACAAAATTGATGTATTGTGTTAGAGGTGGCCAGGGGTAATAATGTGACCTGGATCATTGTGCTCAGATCTCTTTGTTCCATAATGCAATGCGCGAGTAGGTGAAAATATGTATTCATTGAGGCGGTTTATTTAAATCACAACGACTGACGTGTCATTTCATTCGTTGTGTGGCCATGGGTAGGACAAAATTGAACCCACCCAATAGCCCCAACATTCTCAAAATGATATTTTTGGCAGATTGTTTGTATCAATTGACATTATGTGTGTATACAAGCACCCAAAATAATAATTATTCCGTGCAATCTCAAACTGTCAGAGCCCAGCACGGAGACTGTTTGGAATGGGTTTCACCCCCTTGCCTGTAACCTATATATCACAGTTCAAAGTCTCACGAAGAGTAGGGTGGTACCCCTGATTGTCCCAAGCCGTCCTGGTAGTTTCAAGGAGACCCCTCGTAGAGTGGTTAATCACTGTTGGGTATACCTCTGAGGTCTCGGTTCCTTAAAATTGGAATAAATAAATACATACACCCCTCAAGTGAATAAGTCGAATATGTCGCCATTTTGTAATAAGATCATGTAAGGTGGATGATTTTGCATGTGCTTATCTATGGGACGATTCGATCGCAGCCCGCAAAGGTTGGATGAACAGTTTGGGTTTTTTATAGTTGTCAAAAAAACTAAACCCTTCAGGTAGGTGGTCTAAAAATGATCAAGTGCAATTTGAGAGAAATTTGTATCTTCAAAATATCCCGTCCCTTTAAATATTTTTAAAAAAATTTGGACCTTGTTGCAGTATATCCACACCACTGTTGCAATTTGTGTCAAAATCATCAAATTAGAAATGAATTATCTTATAACTTTAGCATATGAGGAATATGGGCATGATTTTGATTTTGATTTTGGACAGTGAAGTATGCAGGTTATTGCATATTGGTATTTGTGGAGGGTTAATTGTAACGATGACCCCTTCCAGGAATTTTCACAGTAATAATTTTGCTGCAATGACCTCCTGGATGACTACTACAACCATGTTTCTGATATATACATACCAAAAATACTACAGTCAATTTTCAGCCATTGGAATATTATATTCAATTAAAAATATTTATTTTGGCACATTGTATATCGATCACTGTGGGACTGTATACTGAAAGCAAATTTTATTGAGCATTTAGCCAAAAATGTACGTCTAACTTTTAGTATTTCCCTAATAGGACAACAGAAAAGGGGGGGACAACAGAATTGTTATACAGTTGTTATTCGGGTCTACGCCCCATAGTCTATTAAGCGGATCTGACGGTTGTCAGGTCCCAAATGAACTTGCATAATACATCGGAATACAGAGCTGGCTTCAGATAATACTATTCAATGAATCCATGTCATGCCAGTAACAAATTATTTATCTATTGCCAGGGTGTTGCATTTACATTTCAAACATGGAGTACACTCAATTGTAAAACGGACATAAAGAATTTCTCGACGGCACCCTTCAGGAGGCCAATTAAAATAACAGTAACCCTGCATTTCACTTTTGAGGTAATTCTTTTCATGTCCACAAGGGGTGGCATATTAAAAATGCAACACCTAGGTATGGTATAGGATAGGGCAGTAAGAGCAGATGATCAGTTTTCTATTTAATTATAATGGGAAAGTTCCAAAGTACATTTGTTAAAATGTATTATGGATTATGCCAAAAAACAGAAAAAAAATCATACTACCTAAAAAAATGAGGGGACATGTAATGATGAACATGGGTAAAAAACTTGTATACACATGCTTAATAGGCACTATCAGTGATTTGCTATGGCCAGAAAAAAAATCAAAAAATCAGAGGTTTGCAACAAGTATAGGTATCCTAACATACCATCAAAGTGATAAGAACCAAAGCAAACCTAATAAACAGAATCTGATATTTTTGTATAATGTTTCATAAAACGGACCAGTATTACTACACCAAATGAATGGAGATTTATATCTTTGAACATTGTGTTTCGTGCTTTCTGGACGTTGTTGAAAAAAAAAATAAAACTTAAAGGACGTATGCCTTCGCTTTTAAAGTGATCCAAAAATGCTCGGACGGCAATATCTAAGCTATATACCAATGGAAAGCTTAGGACTTCAGGATGCCAAAAAATATCTTTCAAAAAAAAAAATAATCGTATAATTATGCGCGATATGAGCCAAAAAAACTAACCCTATGATTTTTCGTTGCGATTACGCCCACAAAAATACGCTTAGCTTTCTTCCCGGACCTTGGAAATTCGTGTGACGTAGGCGAATTGCACAAGTCTTGTGGCAAGGCATCTTCCAATGTAAAGGAACTCCAAATCGGTCTCTTCTCCTGTTTGGAATTTCGCCAATATAGCGATAAATGGTGGTTGACTGGTTCCTGCTTCTGGAGATTGGTAATTATAATTCCTGTTGATAAGTGTGCAAGAAATGTGAAACAAATCACATGAATTCTCTCGGCGTATGGTGAATCGTGAGAGCGAGCAGAGCTCAGGAGGCTCGCTGTGGTACACGAAGTGTTGAGATTTTGGAACCAACCACTCATGCTCCTGGAGCATGAAAAAATAAATAGCTGCCCTTTGAGGGTATTGAGGGAGACCTGCCCCTGGTGGGCTGGTGGTGGTCAAACAAAAACTTACCCGATGCGATAAAAAGACACGGCTCTCCAGTGCTTTAGTTACACCCTTTTTGCTAACGATGGGAATTGCATGAGGTATAGGCGTATAAGAGGGAGTAACGGAAAATATCTTAATCTACTTTTTCAGACCGGGAAAACAGTCAAACAATCTGGTTAATTGAACCTTTTTTTTTAATAAATCATGTTGGCTTTTGCTATTGGGTTTCCGGGAAGTCTTGTCATCGAGCCGTAAACCATGGCGGTAATTGACCTGTAACTAGCGGACAAATTTGTTAACCTAAAAATTGCCATTTTAATACTGTGAAGCAAGGAATCAGTATGTATAAAAAGCCGGACTGACACCGCCTTCTCTGTGGGATAGGAAGCCATCAAATTTACCAGATACTTCAAACAGATAGTTATCTTATCTGTATTGCTCATAATTCGGATTTAGTTGAGCAAATTTTAGCGAAAACAATGGTAAGTCTTCGAAAGCGAAGAAGCGAGAAGAAATACAATGTGAATGGGATTTTGTTACTTACATAGACGATTACACAATCGGGGACGTCACCACCTCACAGGGCCCAAGTCAATAATAATTGACTTTCGCTTGAAGTGGTTCTTGTGCTTGAAAGACGATTTCATTTTGGCTCTTGTACCAAAAAGTTGTGAGTAGCATAAATATACTCCGCCTAAAAAATCCCGAAACACGATGTTGAAATTGGCCATTCAACGTGCTCACAACTTGTTTTCCAAAATGCACGCGCCAAGCCAGCGGGATAATCTCTCAAACTTCCACATTCATGCTTCGTTATCAATGCAATTGACTGCGACACAGGTCAATAAGCAAACACTTACGCAAACAACGCTCCTGGCATTATTATTATAATATACCTAAATACCTTTGTAATACTAATTTAGATCGTTCGGGATTTTTTAAAGGCGGGGAGTGGGAGTGGGGGAGTATATGAACCGTTCACATAGAAAATCGCGATACGATTAAATAATAGCTTCCATTGGTATATGCTTACTATATGCCGGTCCCCCGAGCAATGAGGATCACCTTTAATGCTTATTCCTGCAAAATTTCAAAATATTGTGACACTTGGGTATATCACTGCATGACATGATTAGTGTCTTTAACTTTAGTTTCTTTTAGGCATAATCAGAGTTGTGAGTTACTTTGATTTTTCACTAACAAAAATCATCTTAGTATTACAAATATGGATTTAATTTCTGGAATACCATCTTACATTCAATCACTGAGTACACATTACAAAATACACACTAGCAATGATCTTGAGTAGGCTCATTGCTATCCTTGCCTCATAAAGGAATTGACCTTGGAAAGTGTATTTTATGTAGCTTGAGGAGCGGGAAGGAAAATGCTTCACAATTTTTGGTAGGGATATCTGAATCAGTTGGGTGAGAGTCCGAGAAAAACCCCAATACATTTTTAGATAAAAAAAAACAATCAATAAAGAATACCAATTTATGTACATTATGCAAATTCTCTACTTTTTCATTCTTTTTAAATATAATAAATTTCAAATTAATTATCTTTTCAAAATACTGGAGTTGTTTCAAGTAAAAGTGAACATCCTAAATGTATTGAGGGCATATTATCTGTGGGGAAAAACAGCAATCCCAGTACAGTGTTTTTTTGAAGGGCCCCCCCAATTTTCAAAACATTGCGATTTTTGCACAGTTGATTGGTAATTGGCTAGTTCAACATTCTGTGAATGGTAAAGTTCGAACTTGTCTAGGATCACAAAATGAATTTGTAATTAGAATAAGTAATATAGGAGATCTCCGATAATAATTCAAAGGTGTGAATGTCATTTCAATATGGAAATAGCAAGGAAAATTGTGCCATGTACGTTTCTACGGTCATCCATTAGTTGTCAATTGGTCAGTCAAGTCAAGTTAGAGGATCATTTTCCGAGAATTTCTTGAAGGTGGCACTATTTCACAAACATACTGATAACATATTGATACTTCCTAATATCAATAGATTTAGAGCTTACAACTTCTGCACATGACTGGTATCAGTTTTAACTCAAGTAAGAATTGATTGGTCAAGTGCTCTGAACACATTATAGTATGTCCCCGTAAAGGTATAATTACGATGTCTATAATCTTTCCACTATATCACAGTGATTAATTTGCAGAGGGGGAGTTACAGAGAACTTGTCGACTCATTTCCAGTGCACCGAGGTTGATTTAATGTTGAACAGACCCTTCCAATAAGGGTCCACTTTTTGGGTCAAGGCCCATTTGCACAGTGTATTACATTGCTACATCAAAGGTATCAATATGCTGGACATGAGACCACCAGATGATAACTTCCACTCACTATATTTCCACATTGGTCCAATGTTACAATTCAAAGTTTACAACAGGCACATTGAAATTTAATACTAGTTCTCCAGGAGATAAGATAAGGCACATTGTTTGTAGTTATAGTCAAATATATTGTAATTTATTGCTGGTCCAAAAAAAAAAAAAAAATTACAAATGGCCAAAATGTACCACGCATTAATTACTGGTTCTTTTTTCTGCATATTCTGTTGACTTTGGCAATTCTCATGCTAAAAATCTCATATATGTTCATATGAACACTCAGTGTGCATGGTTTGACACACTAGGTGGCCTTGTGTGTGTGGTAGTCTTTGTTTTAAACAGCGGTTCCTCACACACCCTATAATAAAAGAGATGAGACACTGGACGATTTAGGGAAGGAAAAATTTTGCTATGTTTAGGAACAGCAAAGAAATACATAAAATAAAAAATCAGGGACATTTATAAAAGTAGCACCTCTAACACAGTAAAAAAATACATAAGGAATAAAAAATTGGGCTGTTTGGTCTAAACAGCACTGAAAACAGCAAAGAATACATAAATAAAAATCGGGGCTGCGTTCTCTAAACATAGCACATAACACGGCCCAAGAAATATATAGAAATAA
>JAMKCH010001738.1:0-62531 GCA_023653785.1 Ophioderma brevispina
CGACCCCTGATGCCAAAAACTTCCATAGAACCCCACCGTTTTCCGGAGATATTTGAGATTTTCGTTTCATTTACACAGATCACCTTCCCTATGAAGGACTGATAACGTTAATCTCTCGCGCAGTACAATTTAGATAATATCTTATGCAATCTGTGACACAGACTACACCTTTCCGGACCAGCCGCCGTAACCTATCATTAGATCTTTTGCAGTCATCACAATTATCTAATCCTTGATAACGAACAATTCGTTTTCGTTTCGTGTGGTTCATGTGAAATCTAATACTTTTAAATATGGTAGCTTAACTTACAGGATTTTGTTGTTCATTAAGGTCGGGACTGATTAATGTGCGCGTTGTATTTCCAAATTTAGAGGTATGCTGTGTAATTTTCAAGCTCGACCCCACAAAGATATTAGTATCAGTAGAAGTAACAAAATTGTCAAAACGCGTTGCCAGTGTTCTTTTGCATTCATGATGCAAACAACGAGAGGCTTTTTTGGTCACCAGGAAATGACTTATACATTGGTTTAATGGGCATTACAATGTACACAATTTTCCACTTCCACTCACATCAACTATTATTATTTAAATTATTTAATATATTCACGTTTGAACGACGCATTAAAAGGGACTCCGGAGAGAGAAAAATTAGAAGGTTCATAGAATGGTTGTGTTGACCAAACCAGAAAACTCTTTTGTGTAGTCAAGATGAACAATGTAGTTGTATACAAATGATAAAGTGAATACTTGAGAACTATGATAAAATGAAACATATTTTTCAAAAGTAATGACAGATAGGTGATACTGTATTACAAAAAAAAATAATACAAAGCGTATTTTGGAATGCATACACGGGAAGGGACGAGGACACTGCTAAAACGCAAGGCGTGAGGTCGCAATGCCCTCTACAAAAAATGGTCAAAAAAATTGAAAAAGTTACAACAGAAGCGATAGGCCTTGAATACTAACAAACAGGGGAGGGGGAGACGAGACGAAATATACAGGAACAGGACAAACTAGGACAAACATGATGTCTGACTTCAAGAGTAATTTATAAATAAAATGATAGAGGAGATACAGAAGAAGAGGGGGAAATGGAGAAGACAAAAAAACATAATTAATTTAAGAATGGCATGTCATCCAGCTTGACAAGAGATCTTGATCTTTGACATGGTGCTTCGAAACACCCGGGGGTGGGGCACTTGTATTCCAAGGTGGATATCATGCTCGTGTATGGGCCTCACCAAAACGTACCCTAAGCGGGTATTTCACTTTGGCAGACAAAACACCCTAAGCACGTATTTCGGTTGAATTTCGCTAATCCTAAACAAGTACTTTGGCTTGAATTTGCGAACCCTTAACAAGTGTTTTGGCTTAATTTTAAACCCTAAACAAGTTATCGCATGACTTTTAAAAATACAAACCCTAAACAAGTATTTTTGACATCATTTGCTACCTCTAAACGAGTACTTTTATAAACCTGCCCATGTTCATGTTCACCACTTTAGTCTATATGCTCTTATTGTAAACTAGCCCTCATATCAAGGAATAATGATTACATATGATTTATATATAAGTTTTTATTTCACTCTTTTGTGTAAAGCATCAATTTACGCATTATCTCCAGCCTAATAATAAGTTTAAAATTTAAAATACAGTACAGTTAAATTTTTAAGTCTTTTTCACACTTTGTCCGTATTTCTTTGAAATTAATGGGTCTTATCGTGTATCGTAATTGACAGTTTCTTTTCCTGCATATTCAGCCATTTTCATTGAACTAAGTAAAAACCCGGACTAAAATCCCATGACGCATATTATTGATTGACATAATTAGAAACACAACCTAATTCTGTTTCTACACAACATAGAACGACATGTAAAACTATATAACTTAGTGTAGAATTAATAACAAGCGATCATGAAATGAAGCTCCAATATAAAGGCTCTAATAGGAAGACGGCGACGACATAGAGACAATTGCTAAAATAAGGCTGAAACCGTTTAAAATCACTCGGGGCAATCTACATTAAATCAAAGGAAAATCGGAACAAAACGCCGCTATTTTTCCCCAGTATTTTAAATGTAATTTTTTTACAAATACTCAAAATATCAAACACCCTACACCAGACGTATTTTCCGACGTGAAAAGCATACCCTTATTTGCAATTTTTGACGATTTTGATACCCTAAACACTGTACGCGCGTACCGCCTGATCTCAAAAAACGACCCTAATTACGCGTTTTTTGTACACGAGGATGATATCCCCCTTGAATAGAAGTGGCCCCCGGGTATAAACATGATAAAGACAACGCATACAATAGCAATTGTGTAAAGTAATGCCTGCAAGCTTTTCAAAAGCATGCCAAACACAACCCAACCTAAATGATGAAATGATGATACCATATCAAAGCTCAATAAAGATAATTTTGCTTCGATTAAAAACACCCTGTTCCTGTAGCATTTTTTTAAAGTTATGGAAAGTTGTAATGCTGATATTCTTGTGTTTTTTCACCTTATTTTAGCTTATATCTCAATTTTACATTTTTCGATTAGTTTAACCGAAGTGGGTCATATCGCATATAGGATTCAAAGAAGATTTTGGAATTGAAGGTCTAGAATGAATGGACACCTTTTAACAAGCCTAGCCCACGTCATTGTATTAAAACCATAATCTCAAGCAACAAATGCGCGTTTTGAGAGTCACGTAGTCATATTGTAAAGTCTTTAACTGATTTTTGTTTTTATATAAAAGCAATCGTCATAATTGACGATATCACTTTAGGCGCGTAGTTGATGCGGTCAATGCTAGATATAATTCGGGGATCTATGTAAACATTTTATCTGAATTTCAAGGCTGCATTTCGCAGCCAGAAGGTATCAGGTGCTTTTTGAAAACCACGTAGCTCATGCAGCAAAGTGAAGCGTGACCAGTGTAAACTCAGCTTCGACATTAATAGTTCAAGATACAGGTTCAATGGTAGAAGCTACAGGTTCAATAGTAGCTGATATTAACCTTGTTTTAGTGTATTTATGTTTTTCTAGGTTTCTAATTCCCGGTCTCTAATCCAGTTTCTTTCTGCTGCTTCTGAATCCGATGGGTGCCAGAGGAGAAACCTTGAGCATTTTTGAAAAATCAAAATGGCCACCAAAGTCACATAATTGCATATTTAATGACCATAGTCCAGAAATACCTATCACATTTTTTATCCTTAAGTAGAACATGATGTTGCTTCTAATTCAATATGGCTGCCAAAACAATGAATTATTTGATACGCATGTTGTTTGACGGTAGAGTTGTAAATTTGATATAAACTCTTAAAAGAAATCCTCAGTATTCACATTCCAACAATACATAGACCTATGCCAGGATCATACCCCTATTCAATCGAATCATGTTTTTTAAAACGAAGCTATGGGTGAGTAAGAAATTAATTACCTTTTGTTTTGATTTAATAATTGTATGAAACCTTGGGATTTAGTTACTAATGCTCATCTCATTCGTGACCACGTGTAGGATGAGCCGTATAGCCACGTGCTGCACACTTTTCAAGGTTTTTCCCGCCGACTGAATTGACACTGTAATTTTATTTTGAAGATTCGTTTGTATATAATTCCGTAACCAGCACACGTTCAAGTGCGAGGAATGGTTTATTTATGACTAGCACAAAGTTCTTTATTGGTTTCATACATTGCTTAGAATATTACCATGGTTACGTGTAGATGAAAACTTATATCTTGGCTTAGGTCTTATAATCCTGATTTTAGAAGGAGAGAGAGTGAATATATATTGCTAAAGATTGTTTCAATTGAAATTCTATTATTTTGGCCATGCAAATAAACTACAGGGGCCTTTACATTTCCTAGTTACACCGTATGGCCTAAAATGGCAGTACGGTATGTTCGGAGGTCAAGACCCCCCCCCCCCGTTTGCACCTCTTCTACAGTTCCTTGGACCCCTGTTTAAGTATACGCCAGTTCTTTACGCCCTATTTTGCCACAAAAGTCACAAACTTTAGCTCATTCTAAATAATTTTTGGGAATTGTGCCAGTTCTGCAGCTCCGTAAGTTCCACAACCTCTACTTTTGGTAGTTCTCATGCAAGTCCATAAAATTGGTTACTCTCTAAATGTAAAAAGAGTGAAAAAACGAGTGAATCTCCACTCCAAAAAGAGTGAGAGTGAACACCACTCTAAAATGTGTTGTCCTCCATTTAACTCTTTAAAGTGTGGACATTCACTCCTTTGAAATGAACTTTACTCCTTTTTGAGTGAATATTTAGTAGAACGAGTAAAGTAGTGAAATGTTCACTCAAAAAGGAGTGACGTTCACTTCAAACGAGTGAACGTCCACTCTTTAAAGAGTTAAATGGAGGACAACACATTTTAGAGTGGTATTCACTCGCACTCTTTTTTCACTCTTTTTGGAGTGAAAGTTCAGTGAATTCCACTTTTTGGAGTGGATTAACCAACACATGCAACTATTTTTGAGTGATTTACACTCTTTTCGAGTGAATTAAGATTCAATCGTTTTTCACTTTTTTTTACATAGAGATAGTATACGCCCTATTTTGCCACAAAAGCCACAAACTTTAGCTCATTCCAAATAATTTTGGGGAATTGTGCCAGTTCTGCAGCTCCACAAGTCCCACAACCTCTAATTTTGCCCAAAATTCAGTTCTCATGCAAGTCCATAAAATTGGTTAAAAAAACAGTTTCGAAGACCCTACTTTCGCCAAAAATTCAGGTCTCAAGCCCCCATGTGCCGCACACCTAAACCAAAGTTGTATGAACTTGTGTCCCCCTGGTACGTTTCATTTGGTAAACATTTAATCAAGAAATCATTTGAAAAAAAAATCTGGTAATAATATCATGGATAGTATTTTTAATCAAGTACACATATAGGACGTATTGCAAATATTTAATCCTGCATTTTTAAGAATTTAAATTATAGGACATTTTTGACGGAGTCAATATACGCCATTTATATTGGAATGTCGTTTAATTGTCGATTTCCATGAAACATAGGCGGAGCTCTCGCTAATATTAAAAATTAATTGAGGAAGTAACAATCATCCGAAGTCTATCTTTATATACGACGGTGCATACGTACGACAAATGGACCAATTTATTACCCATAAATATACAATTTATCGCCTGCTCTATGAGATGGTTGGGATATTATATTACGCTATTAATTCAGAAAGCAAACATTTCCATTAATTATCAAATTTAAACGCTTGTTGATTTCATTGACTTCTTGTCGAATACACTGTAGAAAACGTATTTAAAAAGTCTGGACAAACTGGTATTTTAGATGGCTATTGTGTTTATGCTTAAGAGTAATTTAGCCTCACCAGAAACGACATTTTTCTCTGCATTGACATGATGTATTTTCTGTACGATCTTGAAATTAATTTATATTCTTTTGAAATTGTCTATAGGTTATACTTTATGAAGAAAATGTAAATTGGGATTTGGGAACCACTACCCGTCCTAATCTGACCTGATCGGTTTGAAGGGGTACCCTGTTTGATCACTGTTGGTTATACCATTGGTGGCTTGTTTCAATCAATCAATTAATAAATTAATTAATAAATTCATAAATAAATAAAAAAATGATAAATAAATAATTTAACAAATAAATAAACAAAATATCTGAAAATTGTATCACTTTCATGGCCGGATGCAAACGTTTCTCAGCCTATCGCAACAAAAATCCGGGCCATCACACCATCTCGAAAAAGCAAATAAAAGACGAACAAACTGCTTTAGCAGTTAATATATTTGTTTGTGTATTTAACAAACAGAACTATAATTTAAAGTTTCAAAAGATAAAAATTACCATCATTTGCCTGTCTATACAGATACATGAAATACCGCGAAGTTATTATTCTGCTCCTAAATATGTGCAGACAATTGGGGAGTAGGGTCGCAGTTGTGGAAGTGAAATGAAGCAACAGGGACGAACAGAGAAAATGAAAGAGAATTAAAAAGAAGAGTGAGGGAGAGAGACAGGGGCGAGAGAGAAAGAAGGGAGAATGAAGGAAACGAAGAAAGGAATGTGCATTTTCGAAAGAAGCTGCTAAGAATTTTTGAATGCATAAAAGAACAATTTAAAAAAAAAACAACATTGAGTTTCTCCTCATTTTTTTTATTTTGCATTTTAAATATTGCTTTACGTTGTGTATGTACTTAGTATTTAAATAGTGGCCTAACAATGCAAAAAGTGAAGTTTACCGCATTTCCCATAGCCTTTTTCCCGAAATACAAACGCATTTTTATCAATATTCTTCTGAGACAACCCTTTTTGTTGGTCTAACGATTATCCCTTGAGGCAGTTCTACTCACTAGCCTTTAATATCCATAGAGCGATAAAATAACTCTGCTTGTTGCCCGAATTGTCTGACTACCTTTTCATTTTTATTTTTATTTTATCTTATTATTGCATATTTGAATATTAACATCAATTTCCACTTTTTAATATTTAGCTGTAGTAATATAGGTATATCGAATAGCATCAAATTCGATGTGTAACTTGCACCTCTAAAATGTGACAAAATAGCCTGAAGTTATTTTTATGATTTCACACATATCAGGCTTCAATAATTAGGTTGACACGTATGGACATTTTGATTACACATCGCCCGTGGCCAAAGGTATATTACACAACACCAACCTCCTATTGCACGTTCACGCACACAGTCTCATTCACCAAATTGCGGAGTTTGATTGCCAAAGTGCACTATTGTAGTGCCATTTTGAACTTGGGTATGAGTTACTAAAGAATGCAGTCGCATATTTAATGAGTTCAATACAGGGTCAGGTCATTCAAATGCAAATATTTTTTTTTGTCAGCTCATTTGATGAAAGTTATTGTTCATGAATTTGATTCAAACTGATGCAGGGGATGATGCTATATGGCCTCACTTTCGTGATCCAAATTTTGTGAAACTGTCTGATGTTCGACAGCGTTTATTATTATTATTATTATTATTATTATTTATTTTTTTTAAGCGCAGAAAATATTATTGCCACCGGTCATCTTAAAAGCTTACTCAGAAATTTCTCGAGTATCACGCCCTCAATTTTCAAAGAAATCGTGTTTCTGAAAACCACTTTGCCATTGGAATTTTTACCAAAACTCGTTGATTAATGGGGTACATCAACAAGACCACATAACAGGAACAAAATAAAAATCGGTTGTACCGATTCAAAATGGCGGTCCAAAAATGATTTTTGTGTTTCGCACAAAATTCTCCCGCCGAAAAATGGAAAACCACTTTCCCAAAGGACTTTTTCCATAAAATTTGGCTCATAATATGAGCAAATAGACACATTTACATTGCTGGAATTAAATTTTAAAAAGTTACGATTTAAAGGCCCATTGTCCCATCGCTAATAGCCTCGTTCCCAGGGGCCTCAGATTTTACCGGAAGTGGTCAAAATTTTGGTATCAGAAGAAAGCTACTATTTTTCTCATTACCCTGTGAATTAAGGGTAAAGGATGTTTGGTTTGGATGTTATGAGCGAAAATATGCCCATTTGATCGACCAATATTACTTTTACACAGTACTCTATGGGAATTACAAAATCACGTTTTTAGCTGTCACTTCAAAACGGGTTGAAATATCGGCGCAAAACTTTGCAAATGGGGTTTTGGGGTGAAAGCCATTCTACCAAGACTTATAGACTTAAAGCGGGCCATCCCCTTTTAAAAGGCAAAACAAGTTTGAATAGCGCCACCAAAATGCTTATCTATGCTAATTAGCATATTTTTTCCACCAAAATATGCGCAACTGATAATTAGGCAATTACATAAAATTTTTGGGCAAAAATAATTTAGCGTTAAACATGGCGCGCGAAAAAAAAGTTGGGTTAATGTGAAGTTGTGAACCCCCTTATGCTTAAAGGAGATCACCACGCTTCGTTTTTCTTATTGTTCTCGCTGGGTTGATGGTAGCGGCCATATTGCCAATAAATAAAGCAAGTGTTTGTTGGAATATTAGGGGATATTAGAAGTTTAGCTGATTATATACTGTGTCTCACAAAATGTCACTGTATAAGTTTTTAAAAGCGGGACTAAATGTCAGCCAAAACGTATAATTCAGCATGTACACTGTAAAAAAATGGGTCTGCGTATATGTAAGGAACATGTCTTGGCAATAAACATGTCTTCACAATAGAAATAAAAGAAAATAGAACCAAAAAAAACATAATCTAAGACCCAAAGACACGTATTCAGCCAGACATGTTCTCCCAGTGATGACAAAAGACACGTCTTACAAACCCGAAGTGTCTTGCATAAAAACATGACTTGTGAATTAGTGTCTTGCAAAGAGATGTGACGTTTGAACAGGTCTGTATTAAGACATGACTTGTGTCTAAATAGATACATGTCTCAAAATTGATGACACATTAAGTGTCTTTTGCCAAGACACCAATAGTTTTGACATGTAGTGCTCGAGTAGAGCCATTCATAATTACTTATTAGGGTCCTTCAATGCCACATCCTATACAATCACTTGAAATTCCCCGCGTAAATCAATTGAGACCTTCAATGCGTACCTTAGAATGGCACTATTTTGGTCAGGTCAGGTAAACAAAACTGACCACTCGCGAACGGGCTTGCTTTGAATTTGAATTAAGCTCGCAATCTGATTGAAGGATTGTGGTATATTTATTTCCGCGAGAGATTTTGAACTTCCGTTTGATTTGGGAATTCATTAAGAACGGATCATATTACGAAGGGAGCTGTAATTTGAATTATCATAACTCTCAAACTCTGAACTGGAATCTACAATGATGGGATGATTACTTTTACTTATGCCGTAAGAAAGGACCTGGCAGGATAAGCAGAGAGAAGCGCCCTCAATAGTTGTAACTAGGCTGATGAATTGTCATTTTGCGATATTGCATGTACATAAGACTCGATCGGTTTTCATGAGGCATTCATGCTTTCTTCTAAAATTGCCACAACAAGCTAAAAACATGAAAAAAACTCCAAATTGTAATGGGGGGTTTGAGTTCTAAGTAGCAAACCCACAACTATAAATAGTTCATACTACTTCAAAACCTCACTTGAGATTTATATTCATGATATTATGCATCAGGCCTTTCATCGATGATCAGAGTTACTATAACAGAACCTGTGGTTCAAAGCTCAGGGAAAGTCTGTTGGACTTTTACACAATATTAATTCTTGTTTTGTTCATGAATAACAATACAAGTGACTTCTGGTACACAGTGTACTTTTGTTCTGGTAGAGTAAGCACAAAGCTATTGGATTATATTCACTATGAGCTAATAAACCTCTTTCCATGGCGCAGTTCAATAGCTTTCATTCACCAGTGCATTTAGCAAATACACCCTCTGTTTCTTAGTGCATGATTTATGATACCCAGAACATGCATGGTCAGCTTGTTGTTAACAGGTGCACATCCAAGGCTGCTGAACTCAGCCCTTGGTTGCATTAGGTTGTATGCCTTGTCTCATAGTGATTGGGGAGGTTTATGCTCTTCTTTTCAATTTTATGCACCCTCGATGGAGAAATTGTTTATAATGAACCCCCCCCCCAGAACGGGAAAGAGACTTATTATACTTATGGTACCTCGTAAGTGGCTTTCCCGTTCTTGGGGGGAAAGGGGTTGTATAATAAAAATCGATTTCCCATTGAAGCCTACACTTAAAATTCCTCTAAAAGTGCCATTTTCTTCAAAATATGAACATTTCATATTTTTCAAAGTTCGGATCAGAAAACTTCACATTTAAAGTTATATAATTTGTAAAAATGGGTTCCAGATAACGCAATGTCAAAACTGAGGGCGCTTTTATCTGCTTATCCTGCCAGGTCCTTAAACCAATAAACAATAAGGACAACCTAATTTAGCTTAATTTGACTGTTTGTGAACTGAGTCTCTCTATACCAAGTCTACTTCTGAGCCTCTACTTTCTGGCAGGTAAATCATTAGTAGGGTTATGAACGAGAATCCCATTCTAGAAGTTTGGGGAAGAAGGTTCGAAGATGTTTTTATATAGTTTGAAGGGTGCTGAATCAGAATTTTTGGGTCCAACCTCGGGGAAATGTGGGGAACTTTGTAAAATAAGGGGTAAAATTTGTACAGGGGTAAATTTGAAATCAGGTCAAACTGTGTTTAAATGTACACCAATGTGTTTGTCTCATTATATGGATTAAAAAAAGGTATATTTTGTATAGGTTCCGACTTTTAGTTACTGGGCTACAGCCCTGATAAGGTTCAAGGTCATTCTGGGGCAAAAAAATCCAGTGCTCAGATTTTGTTGAAACCGGTGTCAAATTATTGCCCTGGGCATACTGAAGCAGAAAATTAATTTCAATTCTTTGGGTGATATCTCTGTAGACAATTTGAGGTCAAGTTTTGGTGACCCCTATAGACCCCTGTAGTTCCTTGTTACATTTTGCCCATGAATTCCGAAACCAAATGCCAAACATTGTAATATAAGGCAAGACGAACAATTTGACACCAGTTTCAACGAAATCGGAGCACTGGGTAACGATTACCCCCATGGATGACCTTGAACCTTAATAGGGCTGTACCTGTTTAACTAAAGGTCGGAACCTGGACAAACTATACCTTTTTTTAATCCTTATAATGAGACAAATACATTGGTGTACATTTAAACACAATTTGACTTGATTTCAAATTTACCCCTGTACAAATTTTACCCCCTTATTTTTCAAAGTTCCCCACATTTCCCAGAGGTTGGACCCAAAAATCTTGATTCAGCATCCTTCAAACTATAGAAAAACATCTTCAAACCTTCTTCCCCAAACTTCTAGAATGGGATTCTGATTTATAACCCTACTACATTATTTAGACCGCTCGGACTTCCTTCCACGACACACCCACTATATAGAGTGCTTCTGATGGAGTTTGATGGAAATCCGACTAAGTATGTGGAAGAATCAAATTGTTAGAAGGAAGAAGAAACGGTAAGATAGAAATAAGTTAGCCGTTTCGCCTAACTAAAAAACAAAAACAAAGAAATTGATAAAGAAATACTACATCTTATAATAAGGAGATCAAATCGACTAACGGCATTGTTATGCACTACGAAAAACATTAAACAAAACCATGCAGTTCATCGTATTCATCGCCGAAAGCCTAGTTTCTCGAAACAATAAACTACATTTTCGATTAGCAATGTGAGTATCTCTATTTAAAATAATTGATTTGTCGATAAAAAGGCAGATTATTATTGAATATTGATAGAAAACTGGCTCAATGCAGTTCTATATTTCAGAACACATCGCTTCTTACATGCCTGTGTAAAATGCAGGAACCTACATCTCGCCTACAATCTTGTTCATAATTGTTGGAACACTGTGCAGATTTGGTCCCCGCCCCCTCAATTAATAGTTGCATAAGCAAAATACACTTGTCAATCTAGCTGCATATTATTTTCAACACTGACTTGGGAGGGGACGAGGAGGGAAAAAGAAAAGTTATAGTGACAATGCTCTTCAAGCCTATATCCCTTGCATAGCTGCCAGTATTTATTATTAAGAAGTGTTCCAAGGGCTTATGAACAAGATTGTAGCGTATAGAGAAAAACGTCATTAACTTTTATGAACCTGATTATAAAATATCCCTTCCATGTGAAACTTTATGGATCTTGACCACTTCAAGAGAAAATAATTCCTAAATGGGTCAAAGTCCGACAATTTTACCTGAGTTCTCGCCTACATATTTTACTGAAATGCGCAATATATTCAGTAGACAAGGGAAAAATTCATTAATTTCAACTTTATTTTGCTAGAATATCACTCTATATCATGCCACGCTACCTACACCTCTTTCAAATTCAATAAAAATCACAGAATTTCATCTTGCAATTTGTTGATCGTGTCGTCTGATACGCCTACGTGTTTGGAAAATACTAATAATTTCCGAGGTTGATGATCTCCTCGTGGCCTGGAGCTACACACGATCTAGGTCGGCCATATAACTGTATTACACAAAGAAGATCTGTTAATATAGAGTGCGTACTTCCGTATTAACAGTGTTGAAATGTAAGTTAAAAGGGTGTCAGTTACGCACAGCTGTAATATTGTCTGGGACAATTTGTCCCAGATATTGTACAAACCACGTGGTGTGCAGAATGTTCGACAGAACTATTATTTGTGTGTTTTTATGTGTGTTTGTTTGCTTAAACGAAATTTAATTGAGGTCGAATAGTCGAAAGGACCAATAAAGTCATGCAGGCAATGCTAAGCATTTTCATTAAAACAGGGTACAAAACTAACTCTAAGATTGTTCAAGTTAACGCGAATCAGCCAAACATTTTGCGGATTCCTATTCAATCTTTGAGATGTGTGCTGCATACATTTGTCGAGATCAAAAAGTTGACACCTGTACATTTTTGTTCAGAATTTGCGGACGAGGAGCAGCCTTCAAGTTTTTGAACGGTTCTTTTCAGAGCCACTTATTTTTCCTATCTTTCATCAGGCAAAGGTTGGTCTGTGATATGCTCATTCGTACACAGAACCGTCAGTAGGTAAGTGGTGGCCTCCATGGTTCATTCCTAGTTATTTTGTCATGAGCAGGTTTTAAGTTAGGCCTGGTCTAAGTCAAAAATAGTTTTGTCCAAAATTAACAGTCATTCACATTTTCTTCATACAAAGTAATTAGCAAATTTCAAAGATTAAAATGTAAATTTTACAAAATACCTCATGTCAATGAAACAAGCAAACCCTTTAGAAGAAGACGAACAAGAACAAGAAGAACAACAAGAATAACAAGAAGAACAACAACAACGACTAACAAGAAGAAGAACAACAAAGAAACAACAAAACAAGAAGAACAAGACAAAACAAGAGAAAGAAGAAGAAGAAAGAAGGAATAAACAAGGAACAAGAGGAATAACAAGGAGAAGAAGAAAAGCAGAAGAACTGAAGATCAAGAACAAGGTAGAAGAAGAGGATTAAAGAAGAAAAACAAGAACTAAGAAGATCAAGAAGAACAAGGGAACCCGTTAAGAAGAGACGAACAAGAACAAGAAGAACAAGATCAAAACAAAGATCAAGAGGAATAAAGAAAAAGAACAACAAGAGAACAAGAAGAAAATCAAGAAGAAAAACAAGAAGAACCAAGCAAGATCACAGGAAGGCGATAAAGAAGAGAAGAGCAGAGAAACAACAAGAAGAATTAAGAAGATCAACAAAGAAACCCTTTAGAAGAAGACGAACAAGAACAAGAAGAACATCAAGAAGAAAACCAATAAGACAAGAAGACAAGAAATACGAAGAAGATCAAGACGGAGATAATTAAAGGAAGAAGAACAAGAAGAAACAAGAATTAAGAAGAACAAGAAGAAGAACACAAGAGCGAAGGAAGAAGACAAGAACAACAAGAAGATCAAAAAGAAGCACAAGGACTACAAGAAGATCCGAAGAAGAACAACAAGAAGATAAAGATAAGAAGAACAAGAACAACAAGAAAGAATAGAAGACAAGCCAGGAACAAGAAGAAGAACAACGGGAACAAAAGAGGAAGACAAGACGAAGAAGAACAAGAACAATTAGGAAAGGAAACATCAGAAGAAAGAAACACAAACAGGAACAAGACAGAACAATACAACAAGACACAACAAAAAGATCAAGAAAGAAGACACAAGAAGATAAAGAAGAACAAGAAGAAGAATCGAGAGGAAACAAGAAGGAACAAGAAGAAGAATAAAAGCATACGAATAATTCAGAATAATTAGATTTATAAAGCGCCTTTTTGAAATATAAAAGAGACAAGGCGTTTTGAAAGAATATAAAAAATTAATTGGTTTTTAAAAAAAGAGACTCTCCAAGGTCACGAATGGCAGGGGCACTAATCCAAAGGCAAGGCCCAGTGATGGACAAAGCGCGATCACCTGTTTGTTTTTTGAAAGAGGAATAAAAAAAATGAGCTTGAAGGGATGGAAAGCGTAAAGTGGGATTGGTAATATGACAAATATGAAGGACAGATACTGAGTAGAATTGATATGAAAACCTTTGAAAGGGCCATGAGTAGAATCTTGAATATGGGTAATAGAAAGCCAAAGGAGAGAATGAGTAAGAAGGCGAGGCATGTGTGCGACAGACGAGCACACTGATTTGCAAAACTTGAAGGCGATGAGCGGGTTTTTTATCAATGGCCATTCAAAAGAGAGTTGAAATACTCAAATTAGACGCTTAATTATTTGATAACAAACGTCCTGAATGACGAGCAGGTGTGAGACCAGACGAGCACACTTATTTTGCAAAACTTGAAGGCGATTGAGCTGGGTTTTTTATCAATGCATTCAAAAGAGAGACTTGCAAAATCATTTAGAAAGATTATTATTTTGATAACAAACGTCCTTTCTTTCTGAACAAAGAAACCCGACTCCACCACCCTGTACCACCCGTAAGTTTCAAACCTTCATATTTCTTTCCATACCCTCACAAATGACCAACTTAATATGTGGAAACTTTCAAAAATTTGAAAAGGAAACAGGTCCTTAATACTCATCTCTTAAAAGTAAGAAACAGTCTCGACTTCATTCCCGATAGAGTGGCAGACGGTTATCATTTTAGTTTTATAAGCTTAAATAGAATTAACATCAGTCACGTTAAACGCCCATGTGGGCCTTGGAGCTTCATCAAATGTTAAAGCCTTTAAAAGCAACATGGTAATATCTAATGCGCCACAGCAACAGTGCAATAGTTCTCAATAGATAGTGTCAAATGCTGCGTTCATTGACAGCTCTGGCTTTATGGTTGTCTACCAGGTTGGCTAACGTGTTTGAATAAGATAAAAAGCAGTGTTTAGAAAATCAAAAACACCTTTCTAAACACTATTGCACAATATCGTTAAACAATTGAAATAATCTCACACTTATGTCTAAACATATTTAATTCTAAAACACCTTATATTCAAAATGTTCGAAATATACGCATGTCTAACCATGTTTAAAATATTAAACAGCTTTCAAATTCTAAGCATGTTTAAATCTAAACATATTTAGCCATTGGCACTGTAGGTTATGGACGCCAAGCTACTTATACAGATTTTACATTTAATAAACTAAAACATTGCTCTGCACCACGTTTCTATGCCTTAACACACCGCAATAGTGTTTTCTTCATTGAAGAACAGCATATTTAAGGAATTGATATTTTGGGCCCACAGTATGTGGGAATTGCTAGGAAACTACACCCTGGCGACGAAAATGTTCAAAAAAAGCATATTTATCACACAATAAGCGATTTTGTAAGTAGAATTGGGATCCCAGATGTACTTAACGGCCAGAGCTGGAAATGCTAAGTTTTATGTCCGTCCATGATGAAATCGTGCCACCTCACGAAATACCTCTAACTTGACTTGCATGAACCAAAAAAACTACTAATGGATGAGCGTAGACCACGTACATGCGCGATTCCCGGCTATTTCATATTGGAAGGCCGTTTCCAGCAGCCGGTGAAATATTATAGGAGATCTCCGATATTAATTATTCTAATTACGAAATTCCTTCGTTGCGCCAATAGAATTTTATAGCTTAACCATTCACAGTATAGTTTACTAGTAGTTACCAATGCAACCCGTGCTAGCCAAATCCATCATAAATTTTTGAAAAAATTGGGGGCGCCTTCAAAACAAGTGTTGCAATACCCATCTTCTTTTCATATTCATTCTCAATTCATGAACTGGCTCACAACGGATATCATTTTCCCTTTCTGATCTTGTTAAAAACAATGACAATGGTTCTCGTATTGCTTTTTCTTATGTGTGGACACTGTTTGTATTGTCTCACGCGCGTACCCAGGGGGGCGCGCCGCCCCCAGATAAAAAGTAAAGGATAAAAATCAGGGGAAAAATGAAGAGAAAGAAAAAAAACAAAAATGATTCTAGTATGTCTTGTTACCTTTATGCCACTCTTAAATAAAGGCTTGTAAATGTCATTATACCTCAGGGACTTGAGACAATCTGAACATCTCTTCACAAACAATGTTCGCTATTTTAGGTTAGGTTTTAAACGCGTTTGTTGGTTGCAACCCATAAGGCGACGAATCAAGGGGCGTCTGGACCCTAACCCATACTGAAAAAAAAAATCGGATGTGAAAACTTACTTACCATAGGGAATTCTATACTCAGAGTCGAGACAGGACCTTTGATTGAGAATTTCAATACCGTTTGATCAGTGCGGCGCCAGGGGGACATGAGCCCACAAATTTTGACAGATTTTGCCAAAAATCAGCGATTTGGGGTCAAAGCACCTAACATTTATCCATTTAAAAAATATCGCGCTTTAACAGTCTTAATTTGTAATACCTTGGTCATACCTCTACGCATTTCTATTCACATTGCGTTTCAAACTTGTTTTACCAACTTGAGGGGAATGTGTCTTGGAAAGCGAATACTGTAGCCTATTGATCGCGCTTCTCGGCGCTGAGCTCCAAATTTGAGATGTGATTATTCGCCACGGAACACTTGTACACCTGCTTCATTCAAAAAAAACATTATGCATTAGTGATTTTACGGCTTGTTTGTCTCATACCTTGAAGCAATATACTTGTTATATACCATTTTCAGTTTTGTAAGTTAATTTCCCCATAAGCCTTGAGGGAGTAAAGTGTGTCGGAAAGAGAATATAGCAAGGGTTCGAGCTGTGAAGGGATGGGGACACCCCTCCCGCACCCATCCTTGTTAACACTTCCATTATCTTTCATTCGAAAAAAACCATAGCACTGCCAATAGTTGGCCCGGGGGCACCGGGGGGGGGGGATCCGGGATTTGAAAAACTCGGGCCCCTAGCGCAGTTCCCCAAACTTCGGGGTAACCCTAAAGTGTTATACTAACTCATGCGTAGGTCCTAAATAAAACAGACCTTTCCATACCAGTTAAACATGGTTGGACAAATTGGTCCCACTCAGCATGACTAGAGGTCTATGTGCGTAGATTTATATTTACGACACGAGTTTCGGGACGGACCCCGGGTTGCAGAAAATTGCCCCGAAGTAAACCCAAACAAAAGGTGAACCTCTACAAGATCTACTATAGGGCCTTTGAGTACTCTCGTCCAAAGGCCTCTCACAGACCAGTCGTGAAATGCCCCTTTTAGATTCTCTTATTTAAGACCTTGTCCATTACCTATCGAAATGTTATTATAATTTATCCTCTGATTATCTATGTTATGAAACCACTTTGAATGCAAATTATTTTTTGTCACAAAGGAATCTTACACCCCGCGCACGTTCGCTACGACCATATCTTCACTTTTATACGGATATTTGGAATCCGCCAATTTTATCAGGTAGGGCCCGAGGGATACTAGGGTACGCCTATGGTCTTGTCCTGTCCCGTCCTGTCCTGTCCCATCCTGTCCATAATTAAATTTTAAATATATATTATGTATGGTGGGCGTCAGACTCAAAGTCCTCCGGAATTATTATGACCTCTCCTGCATTTCAGTTCATGCCATTACAATACTATGTACATTATAGTCATGAAAGATGTAATTATTTCTTTCTTAAAATCTTAAATATATATATATATCACTATGAAATGTACTGACTGATGAAAATGTAAGTTAAAACATGTATTGAATTTGAGTTGAATTCAAAAACACTTCTGTAAATTTTACTGGCTAGCTTATGCCAACAAAAAACCATAAAAGGACGATAATCTAAAAAGAAAATAAAATTTTGTGAGTTATTAAAGGCTTAGGATAGAGAATTAAAAAAAAACAATGAACAAATACTGTACCCCCCCAAGGGCGTGAGTGATACCGGACCCTGATTGCGCCCCCATTTTGCATCTTATGTAAACATATATCTCAAAGTAATTGCTTTGTTTGATTTTAATTTATGCAATTCCCATCGGTTAGATATATGCTGAAGTAATCTGTTTTGGCACACGGATTCAAGTGAATTGCACGACGTTTTCAGCGAGTAAATTAGAAGGAAATGGCTATATTACACTAGTACAGAATAAATGAATTTACACAACATACTGATGAAGCATTTTCGACTTCTTCCACATCACAACATAAATGACAAGTCAGTTAAACCCAAATCAGGCCATGCATCCAGGTATTTGAACCCGGGGTGAAAGAATCATAGTCCGGCAGGTATTCATAGTGCGGCTCCATAGACGACAACGGAATTAAACGTGAAACTAATGTTGCGAGAGAGTCAACTGAACGATTGCTCTATTGTCAATTGTTCCCGGACTGTGAGCCCGGAGGACTATACCTCTCCGCCACACCGGTTTCACTTCAACTACATTCATCTACTCTCGTCTCCCCCCCCCCCCCCCTACAAAGAAGCGTAGATGTATGAGATACGCTGTTTGCCGACACAGTTCGCCTTGGACCTGCAACCAGGCGGCTATAGCCGTTCAGAGTTTAAGGGATAGCAGCGATATTGCGAAGAGAATCGAAAAATGTGGAAATGCATTTCTTTACTTATAAATCAGGAATAGTGTGTACAATTACACATTAACGGCCTTTAATGTAGAAACAAACCACAAAAAAATGAAAAAAAAGTTAAGTATTTGAGGAAATTTGTCATACCATCTCCCACAAATAAAAAACAGACAGTGATGCAATCTCCAAAAATCTACACAAAACAGCTGATTGCGGTTTACCACCAGAACAGAAATGAACAACCACAATTAATTTTGTGTTTGGGTTAAATGTATTGAATCATGTGCACAATATTTAAGATTCCACTGTGGGATATCACCGCGGAAAGGCTTTTTCGATCCTCAAGTCGGAATTTTGTACGCAACGTATAGAAATTCCAGAATGATAATAAAGTACTGGCCTTGTCTTTAATAAACGGATTTCAAGCCAAAAACAACACTTGAAGGAATGTTTGCATATCCATGCAATAACAAAAATACAAAAACTATGAATTTTGATGATTTTTCGATGTTTCGGATTAGCAAATCGCTGCTAATCCTTTAAAATATTTGAATTTTTCAAAATGAGGCATTTTCACCACCATGGTCGGAATCAGCATGAAAAATGCATTAAATGAGTAAAATAAGCCTAGTCTTAGGTCAAGTGGTTTTTTGAGATGGCTCTATAAGAAACTGCTCAAACAAACAAACAAACAAACAACCAACAAAAGTAGTTAACTTGCAAGGGCCAAGGACGAGTCATTCCAACCAAATGTCACACCCAATCATCTTAATCTAGATATCGGTAGCCCACACCGGTTGTGGTGAAGATCACATCATTATGGTATATGCGCCCCCAATAGCTGCCAAGTTGTGCTAATTGATTTTCCTCCTGAAGATGGGGCTCACTCTGTGTACTATGTGCGTGTGAATCTGTGTTCCAGAAAACAAAACGATTTCAATTGCATGCAGGGTATAAAAATAATTTAGAATCTAACTGGTATGAATGGAAATATACTTACCGAAGTATGTATGGCGTGACAGGAAAGATTGGTGAGGTGGTAGTAAATTGGAAAGAAATTGGATCACTTGCTTACATTGTTAAAGATATCGCTCGGAGATATACCTATTCTATTATTTAATTTGAAGGGGGACACCGTAGTGCCGAACAACATTAGTAGCTATTAGTTCCGAGCTGTAGGATAGACCACGGTAGGACTCACATGACCTTGGTTCCGGAGCGATATTTTTTCCCGTAGTTAACTGAGTTTACTTTTTAAACTTTGAAATTACGCTATAGCGTCTATTTCACAAAATTCGAAACAAACTATAATTCTCAAAATTGAGCAGATTGGGGTTTCGAACCTGTGACAAGCAGAGATTAAAGCATTCTTTACCACTAGGGATTTGTTGCGATGTTGGTATTTAATTTCATGTAAATCTTCACGGAATAAAGGCAGAATCATATGCGTATAGACGATAAGATACATGTAACAATAGAAACGATCACTATTTCCTTGGGCTATTAAAGATGATGTTGTAATACAAGCAAGTTAACTACGAAAAAACATCCGCGTCCGGACGAGTCACCTTTGCATGGCGGCGCCAGACCTCTTTTTCTGGGGGGGGGGGAATGGGGGGGGCCAAAGGGAAATCTTGGGGGGGGGGCAAAAAGTGAAATTCTGGGGGGGCCAACCTATGGAAAAATTTGGAAATTGTAAACCAATTTTTGGCCCCAAAATCGCTGATTTTTGGCCCCCAATCGCCGAATTTGGCCAAAAATCCTCTTTTTTCTTTCGCCGGGGGGGGGCGGGGAGTCAAACTGGGGGGGGGGGGGGCGGAAGATAAAAAATTTAGGGGGAAAATTCCCCCTGTGCCCCCACCCCCCCCCCCCGTGGCGCCGCCACTGACCGTGTGACAAGAGTCTGCACAAAATTATCTGATGTTTCAGGGGAAAATTGACTGTTGATTCCAAATCTGACGATGCCACTTTGCGTCCTTCCAGCATTTTTAATTTGAGTAGTAGGCCATGCGTACAAATACAATTTTGGGCCTTTTAATTAAATTTTCGTGCTACAGATCTAGGGATTATTATTTCCTTCACGGAAATTTAAAAAACAATATTATCTTAACCATGAAAAGCTGTGTTCCCCACATGAAAAGAGTACAGGGGGTATTTAGCAAAAAGAATAACATGTCAACTCAATGTTTTCCAGAATCAGGACCAATGGTATACCACAAAACTCCACGGTCCCCCCCCAAGCGAACAATGAAGCTAATAATCGGCCCGGGACACACGTCACATTCTTTTACATCCGGTCTATTGTTATGTGCACGCAGTTGAATTAGACTTCGAATGTTCGTCCTTGCCGCATTGGCAAGTTCTTTTCCTTCGTTCGCATGAAAGAAATCTTGAGATTCTACTGGTGGTCCAATTAACTTTGACCATATTGTTAATATTGTTTTCGAAAAGAAAATGTAAAGGGACCAAATTCATGAAAAGAATTTAAACCCCATGGAAGGACTGACCTAACTTTTTTTATGCATAAACTAAATCGCAAGTTATTGTCTATTCAAGTTACCAAGAAAGGCAATGGTACTCAGCGACCTACATTTAAACATCATGAGCGAGGTGAGTATGTTCCCCTTTAAGTTATGAACAGATACTAGAGCTCAATACGGCGAAGTCTAAACCACCTGATATAGCTTGAAATCTTTTCAACAGTGAGGTCTTTTTTAGTAACAACGGACCTGCATACCCCGATGAGAATAGATCTGAAATGTTTTTAGGTTTGAATTGTGGAATTAGACTGGAGGGGCATATGTAAAAATTTGGTGGAAGTTCATGTTTAATTGTTGGCAACCACTTAACGTATCTATGGGTCCGACTATTCAGAAAAACCATGTTGCCATTTTTTCCGTTGACCTTTAGTGACCTTGACACAAGGTCAAAGGCAAAATGGTTCATACACCGTCAAAGTATATCGACCTTTCGGTACCAAAATGTGGCAAAAGTTCACAAAGGAAAGGCAATGATATTTATTTGTTAGTGACCTTTCGTTCTTGTTAAATAGAAAGAACTTATTAGACAAATATGCATAAAACTTGTCTTTATGCAGACCCAAGCCCTGATCCTAAAGCAAGACTTGCCTCAAGTTATGGGCACAATCGTAAACACTCTTTATTTTATTTTATTTTATTAACTTTATTGCACTTACAAGAACATTCAAAACCGATTTGTGGTGCAAAGGGTGACCCTAACAGGCACGCAGGCCACAAAGCGGGGACCCTAACACACACATCAAAAATAAATGAACAAAAGATTAGGTACAAACGTACACATTACATCATGATAAAACAGTAAAATCTACATAAATTTTTTTAAAGACATAAAAATCAATCAAATAGCATTATAAAGCACAAAATATAATGTGCACAAGCCGAGCCCATACTACAAAGTAACGAACTATATGTATGAATTTTAGCTAGGTTAAATGGTCAAGATGAGACAAGCAATTGACTGGGGAAATGTATGAAGATTTCTGAGATTGGGAGGGAGGGCATTCCATTGAATGGAAATATGGTTAAAATAAGTCTGCCGAAAGATGTTAGTACGGCATCGTTTTGGAATGATAGTGGGAGCGTTGGGGATCTCAATTGTGTGCTCAGAGTTTACGAAATTAACTTTTGTCATGGAAACTGATGACATGTCATATTTTGAAGCCTTAAAGAAGGATATTATCGTTAAATTTACGGCGATTATCAAGGCTGAGGAGATCGACTCTTTTAGCGATCCCATATGGGGCAGAACTTCCAGGATGAATTTGGTTGCATGTCTCTGAACTTTTTCAATGGAGTTGATGAGGCCCTTTTCTTTGGGATTCCAGATTTCTGACCCATACTCCAAAATGGGTCTGACATGAGCCAAGTAGAGAATTTTCGGGTTAATGGATCATAAATATCATGACAGGAACGTGTGCCGAATCAAACCTAAAATGCGGTTAGCCTTGCAAATGATATGATTTATAATGAGGTTTCCAATTCATACTCGTAACTAAGATACCAGATCATTCCGATTGTCAACAGATTGCAAAATGTGATCACCAAGCTTGTAGTTAAAAGGGGCAACATGATGATGTTTCGGGTTTTGAATGGAAAATACACACTTTTGCATTAAATCAATGTCCCATTTTAAAACTCCAATTAAAAAGAGCATTAAGTCTTTTTGCGAGCAAGTGGTAACAAATGGGTTGGATATGGTTGGAACATTTTGAATTCTCTCAGCAAACAGACCAATTTTTGAATGAGATGAACCCTACCACAACCCACAAAATTTCTCGATATTCATATCCATGGGTACAGTGAAAGTAACCCATGTTGTTTATAAAAACTGGGCAAGAGACAATGATCGATGCAAAGAGGTTTCTATATAGATAGAGAGCAAAAGTTACGTAATCTTTAGAAATACACCGTCTCGCATGTTTGGCAGACCCACAAAGAAAACCATAGAGTATACCAAACAAGAGATAGAAGCAATGGTGCTCCGCTTCGTCCACATACTGTGGGTGCCGCTTGGCATATACACTATTCGGTTAGTGATACAAATAAGATGTGTTGAGGTGGCCAGGTGTATGTAATAAAGTTGTACCGGGATTCATTGTTGCCTAAGATACTCTTTTTTTCATAATGGCAATGCGCGCTTAGGTGAAAAGAGGTTTTCATTGAGGCGGTTATTTAATCAAGACGACTGATGGGTCATTTCATTCGTTGGTGGCATGGGTTAGGACAAAAGTAACAACCCATAGCACCAACATCCAAAAACTGATATTTTGGCGGAGGTTTGTATCGAATTGACATTATGGGTGTATACAAGCACCCAAACTAATAATTATTCCGTTCAACAATATTCAAAGGCAGCGCCCCGCACGGACGATGTTGAATGGGTCAACCCCCTTGATCGATGTAGTCTATACCAAATTCACGAACGAATCGGCTTTATTACCGTGAAAGAATAACGCGATTCGCACTTCAGAGACAAAAGTTAGTATACTGTATCTTAGACTCAGTCACATGTATGATGTAATCTAGTATTCGTTCCATCAGAGACCCTGAAGAGTCTCATCTAAGCAGCAAGAGTCGCCCTATACCCCGGGGGGGGGGGGGGGCTATTGTGGGGTTTTGTAGGGATGGCCTCCGAAGTCTAGAGTAGGACCCTAGCTATCCTTTTTGTGCCAAAAAAAGGGACCCATAAGCTTACCCGAGATGCAAATTTTTTGGGCAAATTTAACCCCCCCAAATGTGTCCTTTATTGCCTCAAATTTTGACATTTTAAGCAAATTTTGAAATTTGACTCAAGTTCGATGAGGAAAATTTGATCATTTTCCAACAAATTGAGGAAAATTGAAACGACCCATTGCCATAACAAGTTTGGCATGAAAAAATGGGCATGATATATCAGAATGAGACTACTGCCTGGGCAAGTCCCCACATGTCATTGTGTTGTTAGACCCCCCCCCACCTATACAAACTCCATGCATCATAGGTGCTATTAATGCCCATTTGTATGGTAAACAAATTGTGTACACAGTTTGTAAAATGTGCAAGGACAAACTTGTTTGATTTTATCATTGTATGATACTATCCTTTCAACCATAGACACGGAATAGTCCATAGTCTAAAGCAAGGTTAAGTTAGAGTCATCCCTAACCAACCCCCATCATAGCTACTATTATGACCTGGTAAGAAAACGAATTTGTCTTAACGCAGTAGTAAAAGGTTCAGACAAATTGCGATTTTCCCGTCCATCCATTACTTGTCTTTTTCTCACCCCCCACCATCTGACTTCCTCGACTCCCAAATACATTCTCTTCGACAACGCCACACACTCCAAACAGCATAACATTACCCCCCCTATCTAAGCTCCCAATCTTACATCCCGTAAGTTCCTACTTTGCTCCTTTTTCATAAAAAAAGTGCAGCACATGGAAAATTGTTACTGCTGTCACTTCGCTAAAGATCAAGCTGTTATTTTCTTCTCAACCAATACGCGTCCACATAAGCCTTACGTGTTCTAAACAAAAACGTTATCTCAATTTAGGCTTTGTTTCTTTGACAAAACCTTTTTTTCATTGAACATGGCAGTATTTCGGGTCTAGGTATAATTAGAGTTGTATTGCAATAAATAGTGAGCTAATATAACCACTTGGCAGGCCCTAATGGAGGACAAGTCATCCACTTGCCTGAGGCTAGGTACCTTGATCGATGTCCACATATCATGTGTTATATGGTTCATCACCACATATCAATGTTAATTATACGGGAATCCGTGTCACGACCTCTTGGAGGAAACTTTAAGATTGATGGGTTCATTCATAATGTTTTGATGTTTTTGTATTGCATAAGTATTATGATAGCAATCTATATAGAAATTTCATATTGTTAGTCCAGAATTGTTACACTGTTTGCATTTTAGCTGGAAGAGGCATTTAAAGACCAGAAAGTCTTTTGATACCAAAAGGACCAAGAACGGAAACAATTTTAAACTATGTGCCAGTCTGCCACAATAGTCCAAAAGTGATGATCTATGTTACAGAACCTAAATTCAAAATCATACACTAAGCTTTTGAGTTTTGTCATGAATGTGCGTGGGCATGCAAGTACTGGAGGATGGAGAATAGACTATCCGAGATCAGCAGCAGGTCGCCGTTGCACTGCGCACAAACACACACAAATCCCACAAAAGGAGCAAAAGGTCCCCTTTTTGTGACTTTTACCATAAATGGCAAAGTGTAGAGGACAAATTTTGACAAGAAGTCCACTTTTTAGTGATGAGATGTCAAAAAGGACATATTTTTTTGGGGGGGGGGGGTTGTTGCTTTTACCAAAACGTTCACATTTTCAAAGTCCCGCACCTCTAAACAAGGAGTTTCAAAAAAAGTACCAAAACGAGTGCAAGTATCAGTGGTAAACACCCCTAAAACAAGTATGGTAAGTGTAAAATCCTACCATTATAAGTATTGGACAATATTTGACCGCATAAGCAAGTAGAAATTTGTTTCTTTGTAGGCTATATACTGAATGTTCATTTACACAAAGTGAGCCGAATACGATACCATCTACAACATTTCCCAATCATACATCTAATGTAAGTTAAAGTCCGTTCAGTCGGAAAAATACACATTTCAGGATATTCAGGCTTTGATAATGTTTCAACGGACAATCTTGAAAATAATACCTCTTTGTCTTTGGTAGTGCAAATCGTTGTTTCACGGTTATGGTTATAACAAAACAATTCATTCCATGGATTTGGAATAGACAGATACATTCTCTTGAACATTTGCATTAAAACAACTTGGTTTACTAGCATGGGCAATGTATAATGGGGGTTGTGTAGGGTTCACTATACATTGGGCAAAAAATTAGTGGCCTAAACTCTGCTTTGGACAGGACTGGGTCTGAATAACACAAATGTATGAATACTATTGTCTCTAATTAGCTCTTCTGTGCATATAACAAAAACAAAGCTAAGTAACAAAAATAACTACATATTCATATCCAATATTCCTTGTGAAATTTGCTACAGTTTGGATACAAGGTCGAATACTTTGGACGAGTATGGACTTCAGATTGAGAAAATTTGACTAATTTTTCCAACAAATTTGAGAAAATTTTGAAAACGACCCATTGCCATAACAAGTTTGGCATGAAAAAATGGTCATTGATATATCAGAATGAGACTGATGCCTGTGGCAAGTCCCCATATGGTCATTTGTGTTGAGAACCCCCCCCCCCCCCTATACCCAACTCCCATGCATCATTGCTGCTATTAATGCCCATTTGTAGGTAAACCAATTGTGTTACACAGTTTGTAAAAATGTGCAAGACAAAATTGTGATTTTCTTCATTTGTATGATACTTTATCCTTTTCAACCATAGACCCTGAATAGTCCATAGTCTAAAGCAAGATCAAGTTAGAGTCATTTCTACCCAACCCCCATCATAGCTGCTATTAATGCCCATGGTTAAGCAAACCGAATTGTCTTACGCAGTTAGTAAAATGTTCCAGACAAAATTGCGATTTTCTCCATAAAAATGTGCCAGAACATGGAAACATTGTTACTGCTGTCACTTAGCTAAGATTCATAGCTGTTATTTTCTTCTTCCACCAATACGGTCACATAATCTTTAAGTGTTCTAAACAACACTGTTATCTCAATTTAGCTTTTTTCCAGGGCGAGGGCGGCAAGGAATCCTAATTTCAGACGTCGCCATGGTTTAACACGTAAAAGTGAACTCTTGACGAAAAATTCGATTTTTTTTTATATGTTGGCTCAGGAATATTTTCGTATTCCAAAACCCGTTGGAGTTGAAGAATCAACTCCAAATGGAAGGGTTATTTCTGAATTTTTTGGTATGAATAACGAAACGAGACGCGGTTCGATGTGGGTCATGGGAACACCCCATGACGGACCCACATCAAAAGCACCCAAATTGGTTTTGTGGTTTGCCCTCTGTATTGCTGTAATCTTTTTTTGATTCGTTTTGGTTGAGTTGCTATAATAATGACGGGTTGGCCGCCACCGCTGCTTTTTCTTTGGACAAAAACCGTTTTCATTGAACATGAGCATTATATTCCATGTGGTCTTAGTGTATTAGAGTGTATGCAAAACTAGTGAAGATAATTAACCACTTTGGGATGCCATACTGGAGGACAATCATCCATTGCTGAGGTTGAGCTGAAGTCCCTTGATCGATTCCACAAATTATATGTGTTATAATGGTTCATCACCACATATCAAATGTACATTATCCGGGGAAAATCCTTTGTCACGGACTCTGGGAGAAAACTGTTAAGATTGATGGGTCATTCATACATGTTGATGTTGTATTGCAATTAAGTATTATGATAGCAATCTATATTGTGAAATTTTTCATATGTGTTAGTCCAGAATTGTTACACTGTTTGCCATTTAGCTGGAAAATGTCATTTTAAAGACCAGCAGAAAGTTCTTTTTGCTGGCAAAAGACCAAGGGGAAGGACGGGAAACAAATTTTTAAAACTAGGTTGCAAGTATGCAAGTAGTCCAAAAAGTGATGATCTTACTTGTTACAGACACCTTAATTCAAAATCTACACTAGCTTTGAGTTTTGTTCATGAATGTGCATGGGCACTGGCAGTACTTGGAGATGGAGAATATCCTGAGATCAGCAGCAGGTCGCCGTTGCACTTGCGCACAAACACACACAAATCCCACAAAAGGAGCAAAAGGTCCACTTTTTGTTGACTTTTACCATAAAATGGTCCAAAGTGTAGAGAAATTTTACAAGAAAGTCCACTTTTTAGTGATGAGATGTTAAAAAAGGACAATATTTTTTTTTTGGGGGGGGTTGTCTGCTTTTACCAAAAAGTTCACATTTTCAAAGTCCCGCACCCCTAAACAAGGAGTTCAAAAAGTACCACAAACGAGTGCAAGTATCAGTGTAAACACCCTAAACAAGTATGGTTAGTGTAAAATCCTACCCTTATAAGTATTGACAAGATTGACCTCTAGCAAGGTAGGAAATTTGTTTTTCTTTTTCAAGGCTATATTCCGATAGCTCATTTACTCAAAGTGAGCCGAATACGATACCATCTCAACATTTCCCAATCATACCCTATGTAAGTTAAAGTCCCGGTTCGTCTAAATAAAAATACACCCTTTTCAGATTCATTGTTTTTGCTACTGTTTTACGTGCACATCTTGAAAATAATACCTCTTTGTCTTTGTAGTGGCAAATCGTTGTTTCCAAGGGCGTATGTTATAAACAACAATTCATTCCATGGATTTGGTATAAATAGACCATTCTCTGCACATTTCATAAAACAACTTGGTTTCCTTACCATGGTCATGGTAAATGGGGTTGTTAGGGTTCACTATACATTGGCAAAAACATTAGGCCTAACTCTTCTTTGGACAGGACTTGGTCTGAATAACAGCAAAATTATGCATAATATTGTCTCTATTAGTCTTATTTGCACATATAACAAAAAACAAAAGCTCCAGTACAAAATAAATATCATATCCAATTCCCTTGTGAAATTTGCTACATTTTGATACCAAGGTCGATATACTTTTGGACGATGTATGTCCGCTTTGACCTTTGACCCCGCGTGAAAGGTCCCAACGGTCTATGGAAAAATGGCAACATCATTTTTCTGCATATCAGACCCCATAATACATTAATAGTGGTTGCAAACAATTAACATGAGCTTCATAAAATCACTCTCGGAGAAATAGGCCCCTCCACTAAATATCATTAGCTCTATTGTTGGCTTGAGTTACGTGTACATATTGGTCACTGACATTCTGGGAGTAAATTGAGTTGACATTTTATTCATTTTTCTAAATAAGTGTGCACTTTTTCATTTGGGATACAGCTTTCCTGGTTTACATAATATTTTAAATTTTTTAGTGAAGGAATTAAGTTATAGCGTTGGAGCACGAAAAGATCGTTAAATCACACGTATCATGGCCTATAGGGAAGGTAAGTTTATACATGTTCTAAAGGCCTATGGTCAAAAGATATAATAGTGTGTAAGCACCGTTACTTGATCTAGTAATTGGGTTTAAATTGCTTGTCTCAAATGTGGACCAAAAATATATACATTTTCTGACTGGATAATCAAAGCGCATTAATAGAAGCTCGAGTACTTATCCACCATACAGCTAGAGTCTTATCTATATTTCCATCAGGATGCCCAACCAAAATGCATACCATTGGTTACCATTCACTGTTATAAAAACCGGTCTTCACTCTCGACTCTTTCATTTAGACATGTTCGATTTTGAGTCTTCTTTCAAGACATAACCCATGAGGAAACATGTTAAATTTAAGCCTGTTCTCGGATCACGGTCGAGTCCATTCAGAACCCATGCCGTGTTTTCTATTGTCGAAGACATGTCTGTAAACGCAAACACGGTGAACATGTTCTACAAAAAAGTAAGAGAAATTGAGTTTTCTTTCAAATAAAAATGTACGCAGTATGCAGAAAACAATCTCTGTTCTGTTTTAAACTTACTATAGTCCAATCTATTAATAATTGAGCTTTTGTGCTCTTCATGTAGGCCTACTTTAAAATAATTCGACTCATCGGTAACATGCACTGTTTCAACTCACAAGTTGGAATCAAATATTTGTTACCACTTTATATGGAATATCTTACAGTGTGAGTTATTTCTGATATCTAGGGTATAGATCGCCACATACTTGATGTCAGTCCTCTCTGAACATATCGCCTTAACTTAGTCCACGACTAACCTTTACGAACTGTGTCCTTATGCCTGAAGGAAAAGGGGTATTTGAACAGGCAGAATTTTACTTAAGTATTTTTGTGTTCCAGTTTTTCACATCAGCATTTTTACTATAACACAGTTTGAGTGATTTCATGCATCGAAATGTCATAGTACTGTTTGTAATGTCAAGTAGTCACCAACATCGTTATGACCACCCCTTCTCGCTTGGATCAGTGCGTCAAGACGCGTCGCGGCATACGGTCCACAAGGTTGTTTAGGATGTCAATGGACAGAGCGTCCCACTCACGGGTCATAGGCTTGAGCTACTCCTGTAGTGTTTGCGGAAATTGTCCCTGTAACGTGATGGCTCGGCCTAAGGCATCCCATCATGCTCGATCGGGTTCAAATCAGTCACCATGCAGGCATTGTATCGCTCCACCCCCTCTGCCTCAAGAAATTGTCCTCACTACAGCGGCCCTTGCGGCGTCACATTGTCGTCTGCAGCCGAAAATTGTTTACATCAATCCGTCTGGCATGTGGCAGACAATGTTTTTCCAGATTTCAGTTACACGACGGCGGTCATGTTTCCATCGGTAACGCACCAGTGAATGTTTTCCCCATATAAATACTGCCCCATACCATCACTGAGCCGCCACCACCTTGAATCGATTCATGAATACAGTCATCTCGGGTTTCCACACGTAATCGACGAACCCTTGTCTTCCATCTTGATGTCAAGGATGTAGCGGTTCTCGCCATAAACAAAACAGCAGTGTCACTATAATCGTCTGTCTCCCTAGCCCGGCTAATTCTTGATTCAACTCTGTTGTGAACGGTGGGCGTGGGCATTTGGTCATTCGTCTTGCTCTGTAACCATGTTTGACGCAATCTCCGATCTACAGTTTTGCGGGAAACGTTTATTCCAGAGTGTCTTCTCCATAAATAACGAAGACGGCTCGTTGGCATTTTCCGGGCTCTATACGGCACAGATTAAGCTGAAGATTTTCGTGGCCTCAAATGACCCACCTCTCGATGATTTCTGAGGATTTTACAGACCGAGGAAATCAGCGACTCTGGCTTGTTTTACCCTTCCCGTCGGAGTGCAAGTATACTCTTCGGCGTATTGACAATGTCGTTAGACGAGGCATAGCCTAGGGAACCTCTGTGTCAGTTTTTGTTGTAAAGGTATTAACTCTGGAAAAAATGGGCTCCTTGCACAACGGCTTGGAGCAGTGAAAAGGAACAAACAACAGACGTCTGACATTTTATAGCTCCCAACAATTAAAGGCATTGTTACGTAATTCAAAATTATGCATGGATTCACTTCACCTGGGTAGTGGGGACTCATTATGTAATCATTCACCTACTCTAATGTGATTACTGGGGCGTTCAAATAGAAATACGTTTTAAGATTGGGTCTGAAAAAAAATATTCCAACTTTATGAGCAACAGTGTATAACAAAATGAGGCTTAAACGAAGACTTTCGTCGTGAATTTAAAGTCGACATAAATTTTAGCATTTAAAACTATAGATGCCTTGGGAGGTTCTTAAGAAGGGTCTCCGATAATACTTAGCAAATTTAGCAAACTGGATAAAAGTTGACCGGTAGTGCAATTATGAGTACGTGTGCAGATATTATTTCCTGCCTTCAGCTATCCCGATATGGAACAAACTTCCGTCCAAACCAGACCTTTCAGTAATAGTACACTCCATTAGCTTTAACTCAAGTCGTAAAGGTTTTTTTTTTAAAGAAACAACTTCTTTCAACGCGGATTCCGACAGTAAGAAACCCGCGTTAAGTGTTTTGCCAAGGAAGAAAAGCTTGACAAGCACAGTCAAGTATTAAGTTTACAATAGTGCTGACTTTTACAAGTCTTTCCAAAATGTTGGAGGATGTCTTAAGAACCACTAACCTAAGGCTAGTAGTGTCTTTACTGTACTTATAATGTATTTTCCGTCCTGATTTCAATTATTATCATGGCAATTCAGCCTTTTTAAATGTTGATTATTGCGAAAAAATGAGATTTTGGACTAATACTCGACTTCCGCGCAAAACCTTAAATGCGTTTAGTATGATGGTATATCTGTCGGAAAACCTCGATCATAGTTTAGTTACCTGACCACAGTTAAGAGAGAGTATAGCGCCATTTCTAGCTGCATGTGTCCAGTGCGTTTGTCAGGGATATTTGGTAGTCAGGAGGAATTGTGGGTGCAAGGTGGAAATGGAGTACAGACTTTTTCTATTGATCGATTTTTGTTTATGAGGTCCTAAGCTTATAATTTCTTGAGGGTGTGCAAATTTTCGCACAGTGGCATTTTCTAAAAATCCAATATGGCCGCTACCAATCTCAAATTCATTATATGGCCATAATTTTATGCTCTATATCCAGGTTTTAAAGCACGAGGAATCTACTGGACGGGTTCTTGATGTAATTTGATCACAACATTACCATCAAATCCAATATGGCCACCACAGAAATCCAATATGCCCCGAAATCATTCAATTGGCCATAACTCATCAATTATTTGTGAAAGAGGCATAAATCTGGGATTTATACCCAGTAGGAACTCCTATCTAACATTTCCGATGTGTTAATATGCTTACCAATCAAGATGGCAGCCAAAATGACTGCCTTTTAAGATCTCTAAACCTACAAATTGTCATATATTCATAATATATTGGGCGCCATTTTGAATTTTAAGCATGTTGTTAAAACAAAAATACCAGAGACGAGTTTGTAATGTTGAAAGACATAAATCTCATACTATAATTTACACTTTAATAAGCATTTCGGATGATATAACTAAATACAATACAGATGTGTCGTAATTTATAGGTTTTAAAGAAGGTAAAATAGGAAGCCATATTGGCCCCATCTCAACATTTTTGCATGTTAACAAAACAAAAATGGCAGATTAGAATGTCAAATGGTCAAATACTTACACCATATCTTAAATTACACCTTTATAATAATAATTAGTTGATGTAATCACATTTAATACAGCTATAATATAGGTTTTAATATCCTTAAAGGCGGCTATATTTGCTGCCATCTTGAATTTGGAAAATGTCGATTAAAGAAAAATGCCAAATAAGGGCTTCTAGTGATCAAATACATATATCTCATAACTGTAAAGCATAATGCATCATGCATGCATATAGACACAAGAATCAAACCTCTGCACTGCAAAATGTGGAGAACACTTGATGTGTCCGGGTGTGTTTGAAATGCATTCAAGAGGTGTTAAAGTAACACTTGCAGAGTGTGTTCAAACAGATTTTGAACACTTGCAGAACATGTTTTGGGTGTTCAGGGTGTATTCTGTATAACATAAATAGGTATATTGGAGAAATTAAGATCATTTTAATGATTCCGAGCGCATGTTTTACTTTTGAGCAGCCATATTGAATCTTCGTGGCAATGTAATGATCAAATTACATTAGTAACACCTCCTCGTGCTTAAAAACGCCGCAAGTACCACAAAAAATTGACTCTATCAGAAATATTTAAGGGATTTTTAGTGATTTTGGACATGGAAGCAGCCATTTTGGATTTTGAAAAATGCCACTGCACCATATTTTGCACACCCTTCAAAAAATATTGGTTTAGGTCCTAATAAACTAAAATCAATCGATAGAAAAAGTCTGTACTCCATTTCCATCCTTCAGGCTGTGAGCGCAAACTTCCACCTGACTGTGGTGATTACTGGCAGCTGTTAGATATTATGCAACAGCTGTGCCCTTTTGAACTAATAAATAATGCCACGCGTACGAACGATTATATCCCTGTTAGATATAAACCCTTTTCGTAATTGTCACATCCTAGCTTGATGCTGGTGTTTATTGGGTTTCGGGACGGTCACATCCCTGGCTTGTTTCAAGGGAAGCTCAATGCCTCTTTTTCGTCTTGTTTTTACAGTATAACTAAAGATATGCATTACGCAGTCCTTTGGAGTGGGCGACGTGATTGATAGGAACCCGCATCAGGCCAGGGTGTAACAATTACTGAAATGGTGCCATAGAATCCTAAAGGATCAAATTACATTTCGTAACATAACCTTTTTTTACACCTGGCCATGTTTTTGCCGGCAGGTTCTATTATGATCTTTTTACTTATGAAGTCTTGAGTCTATCATATAAAGCACAGTTGGCCATAAAGGAGACGCAGATATCAAGAATAGGAGGTCCAGGGAAGCATGCAAATGTTAGGACTTTTATCCAGAAATTCCAAAAGGAAAAATTGAGTAAAATGGAATGTCTTTGCGTTCTCGTATGCTAACAGACCCAATTGGATGGGCTTAGTCCCGTGGGAATGCCGGTGTATAAGGAGATATGGTCCGCCCGGAGTCATAGTCCTGGCTTGATAGACGACAACGAAATAAAGCGTGAAACTAATGTTGCGTGAAGAGTCAACTGAATCGAGTGTCCTATTATTTGATCACCGTTGTAGGTGGACTATGAGTCCGGAGGACCATATCTCCTGCCACACCGGCTTACCACCTCCTCTCCATATCAGTAGTCACCATGCTTCAAGACACCTTTAAAATAAAATTAGGACGGTCAGCCCAGACTTAATATTTCGCAGTCGGGTAAAAATGATGCACATTGTACTTGCTGGTCCTTCCCGCAACAATCACAGCTTCCTGGGAAAACTTTCAGAAACGCTCTTCTTGCTTTCCCTTTTCTTTAGTTTCGGCGGGGTTTAGAGAAATCGAGAATTCTGAAAATCGGGCGTAGAAGGGTACTCCGCGAGTTTAAGCAGACGCCAGTGTTGATGTTAGTTCTACAGCATAGTTTGTGGATGGCTGGCGTTAGCTAGGTACAACACAGGAAATGGCAATGGTTACCACAATTCCACGGGGACGCTGATTAAGAATCGGTGTCTGTTTTCAGGTAAGGGAAACGCAACTACTAAAGGGCTCCCATTATTATCGCACAAATAGACTTAGTTTCAAAGGGACTTTTAAAGTTTATTTGGAAAAATATTTTGAGAATTTAAGCACAAAACGTAAAATATAAATCGATTTCATTAAAAATGTCAAATATCTGAGTGCAGGTATTGGAAAAAGCCTTGCGATTTGTAAGAAAAGAAGAGACCAAAGGGAATCTAGCTAGTGCTATCACTTGGTAATGCCGATTATCCGTCAAAATGCACATTCTAGATTAAACATGATGGCACTGTTATTTCAGCTGTTCATTGACTTGCTTGCTTTCACAACGGGGGTGTTGATTGGTTTTTAAGTTTTCCTTGGTTCAGAAGCCCTAAAATGATGTACACAACTAACTACTCTAACAAACTTTCTCTCCGCCTTATTTCCAAGCTTGTGCCAAGCAAATATACACATGGTGATGTATGGTAGTGCATCCTTTAAGCTCCAGACGAAATGAAAATACGTTATGTTGGATATGATGTCAATCGGCTTTGAGCACACGTTATATCGCCACAGTTATTACCCTAAAATATATATAAGCAAGCCTATTCTACGCGACATTCCGGTATGATATGAAAGGTTTGTGAGATTGTGTTCTAGCTATCGTTCAACTGTGATAAACTGCTACCGTTTGACACGATAAACTTTATAACATGCAATTTTTGATATTGTATTTTATGAGTTTAGTAATGACGTAGATTATCAGTATAATGATAGGATGTGAGATACGTGAGACTCTACCAATGCGCCGTAGTTATCAGACTCGGTACTCTGAGGTTGAAAATAGACAAGCCCATATGCACGTAGGGTAGGCACCATGAAAGTCGTCTGAGGTTTATGTTACCCGCCGCATCGCTTTTGGAGACTATATAGAAATAGCCGCGTCAAAAATTCAAGATAGCCAAATAATTCATTTTTTCAAAATATCGGTGTTTGGTTATCACCAGGGTTAGCAATTAGAAACATATTGTTGTTGTAAAAACATATTTTGATAAATTGAAGCAAAAAAGGCTTTGATTCGGCCCTCCGCCCTACCTTTCGTGAAATTTCTTCGGCGATTTATGTTCATTTGCATTTTACATTTAGAATCAATAATTGAATCTGATGAATGAAAATAATGAAAATGAAAAGTCACATCATCAACCAGGAAAAAAGTAGTAACGATAAACTCGGAATTGAATTTCATGGGCCTTATCAGTCTCTATATCAGAGGTAGATAGCAGATTTCATACGCAACGTATGTGGCGTTATAGTTTAGCAGTTGTGTTATCACAGATAGTAGAGACTCACCTATGCACGTAGTTACCAGTCGCTCTATCGGAGGTAGATAGCAGTTTCATAGTTGATATTAGTTTTCAGTCTCGCATCGATTAGATAGTGATAAATATACGTAAGGATCAGCTTCCTTGTATTAGGTTTAGATAGCAGACTCCATAATACAAACTCAACTCGTTGCAATAAGATACCATTGGTTTACCCTTAGAAATAGACCGGGTGTAACAGATATAGATAATATGAGACGCATACCAGTCGCTGTTCAGCGTTGTGAAAAACTGGACCTGCACACGTAGTTTATCAGTCGCTGTATCAGCGGGAGATAGCTGCAATATACCTACATACACGTAGTATTGTTCGGTGTATTAAAAGATAGAGGACTCATACTAAGTTGGTAAGTTTCTCTACACTGTTAAAATGTTCTTTAAAAAAAGCCGTTTAACTGTCAGCCGGGACTCAAAAGGAATCTGTACAAAGGGACCGAAAGGGCAAATAACTGTCAAAAGACTCGTTTAACTGTTTGAGGTCCCAGCTTCCAATCCAAAACGGTTATTTACTGAAAACATTTTAACAGTGTACAAGCTCCAGTGGCAGAATCATACTTACTTGTAAGTTTCTCTATAGGTCAGTAGCAGAATTATACTTACTTTGTAAGTTTCTACAAGGTCTAGGTAGTAGCAGCATCTACTTAATTTGTAAGTTTCTCGATAAGGTCTAGATAGCGAATCATACTTAATTGTAAGTTTCTCACAAGGTCTATGATTAGCAGAATATACTTAATGGAAGTTCTCTTATAGGTCAGATAGCAGAATCATTACTTAATGTTAGTTTATGATCAGGTAGAGATAGCAGATAATACTTAAGTTGGTAGTTCTCGAAAGGTCAGATAGCCAGAATCATACTTAATTTGTAGTTTCTCTATAAAGTCTAGATACGCAGAATCATACTTAATTATAAGTTTCTCTACAATGGTCTCGCTAGCAGAATCATACTTAATTTGGTAAGTTTCTCATTAAGGTCCAGATAGGCAGCATCAGACTTAATTTGTAAGTTCTCTATAGGTCTAGATAGCAGATCCTACTTTAATTGTAAGTTTTTCCTTGCTACAAGTCTGTAGCCGCATCCTACTAAGTTGTAAGTTTCTTATAAGGTCAGAAGATGGCCAGAATCGACAATTGTAAGTTTCTCTATAAGGTCCTAGCTAGCAGAATGCATACTTATTGTACGTTTCTCTAGTAAGGGTTAAAGAGAGCAGGAATCATACTTAATTTGTAAGTTTCTCTATAAGGTCCAGAGAGCAGAATCATACCTTATTTGTAAGTGATCTACAAGGTACAGAGAGCCAGAATCATACTTAGTTTGTAAGTTTCTCTACAAGGTCTAGCTAGCAGAATATACTTTAATGGTAAGTTTATTATAAGGTTGAATAGCAGAATCATACTTAATTGTCAGTTCTCGAAAGGTCTAGATAGCAGAATCATACTTAATTTGTAAGGTGTAATTTGTAAGCAATGATCGATGCAAGAGGTTCTATATGATAGAGAGGCAAACGTTACGTAATCTTTAGAAATACACGTCTCGCATGTGTGCCGCCACAAAAGATAAAACATCGAGTACCAAAATAGAAAGCAATGGCTGCTCCGCTTCTTCAACATACTGGGGGGCCCCGATTGAAATAAAATAATCGGTAGTGATACAAATTAATGTATGTGTAGAGGTGGCAAGGTTGTTGTTTAATAATGTTGTACTGGTCATTTTGCTCAGTACTCTTTTTTTCATTAATGCCAAGCGCGCTAGGTGAAAAGATGTATTCATGAGGCGGTTTATTTAAATCAAGACGACTGATGTGTCATTTCATCGTGTGGGCAAATGGGTGTAGGACAAAATTTAACCCACCAATAGCCACCCAACATCCAAACAACTGATATTTTGAAGGATTGTTTGTATCGAAATGACATTAGGGGGGATACATGTGGCAGACCCAAACTAATAAATATTCCGTGCAATATATTCAAAATGCAGCGCCAGCACGACGACTGGTTGGAATGGGTTCACCTGATCGATGTAGTCTATACCAAATTCACGGAAACGAATCGTCTTTATTACCGTGAAATAACCGCGATTGACACTCAGAGACAAAATTATGTTATTCTAGTATATAATCAGTCACAGTATGATTGTTAATTCTAGTATTCGTTTCCATCCAGAGAACCCGGAATAGTATCATCTAAAGCAAGAGTCGCAGATACCCCGGGGGGGGGGGGGGCGGGGGCGGGCTCTTTGTGTGTGTGGTGGTTGGTTGTAGGGATGTGCCTCCGCGAGTCTAGAAGTAGGACCAATAGCTATACCATTTTTGCCACAAAAACAAAGGGACCATAGCTTACCAGAGCTGCAAAATTTTGGGCACATTAACCCCAAATGTGTCCTTTATTCCTCAAAATTTTTAGACATTTTTGAAGAAATTTTGGAACATTTTGACTTAGTTCAGATGAAGAAAATTTGACTAATTTTTCCAAACAAATTTGAGGAAAAATTTGAAAAGAGGACCTTGCCATTAACAAGTTTGGCATGCAAAAAATGGTCATTGAATATCAGATGAGACCGGATGCCTTGTGGCAAGTCCCCAATTGGTCATTGTGTTGAGACCCCCCCCCCCCCTATACCCAAACTCCAATGCATCATTGAGTGCTATTTAATGCCCATTTGTAGGTAAACCAAATTGTGTACACAGTTTGTAACAATGTGCAAAGACAAAAACTTGTGATTTCTAATTTGTTGATAATGTCCCGTTTCAACCATAGAACACTGATTAGTTCCTAGTCTACGCAAGATCAGTTAGAGTCATTTTCTAGCCCAAACCCCCAATCATAGCTTGCTTAAATGCCAATGGTAAGCAAACCGATGTCTTACGCAGTTAGTAAAATGTTCCAGACAAAAATTGCGATTTTCTCCATTTAAAAAATGTGCCAGAACATGGGAAAACATTGTAATGCGGTGTCCACTTTTAGCTAAGATTCATAGCTGTATTTTCTTCGCCACCAATACGGTCACATAATCTTAAGGTTCTAAACAACACTGTTATCTCAATTTAGCTTTTTTCTTGACCAAAACCTGTTTTCATTGTCATTGACATTATTCCATGTCTTAGTGTATAGAGTGTATGCACTAAACATTAGGAAGATAATTATAACCAATTTGGCATGCCATACTGGAGGAGAAACATCCACTTGCAGAGGTTTAGGGCCGTGATCGATTCCACAATTATATGTGTTATAATGGTTATCACCACATATCAAATGGACATTATCCTGGGAAGGAAATCCGTACAGACCTCTGGGAGAAAGAAAAACTGGTAAGATTGATGGGTTCATTCATACAGTTTGAGGTTGGATTGCATTAAGTATTATGATAGCACATCTATATACTGAAATTTTCATATGGTTATTCCAGATTTGTACATTTTGCATTTCTAGCTGGGAAAAGTCATTTTTAAAGGACAGAAAGTCTTTGATTCCAAAAGACCAAAAAGGGACGGGAAACCAATGTTTAAACTCTGTGCAGTAAGCCAATAGTCCCAAAAAGTGAGATCTTTGTACAGAACCTAATTCAAAATCAACATTAAGCTTTTGAGTTGTGGGCTGAATGGAATTGCATGGCAGTCTTGGAGATGGAGAATATACTGAGATAAGCAGCCAGCCAGGTCGCGTTGCACTTGCGCACAACACACACACAAATCTCCACCAAAAGGAGCAAAAGGTCCACTTTTTTTTGTGACTTTACCATACAGGTCCAAAAGAGTGTAGAAGAAATGGTTACAAAGAAAGTCCACTTGTAGTGAGTTGCGATGTCGAAAAAAGGGACAATATTTTTTTTGGGGGGGGGGGGTGGGTGTCTGCTTTTACCAAAAAGTTCACATTTTCAAGTCCCGCACCCCCAAACAAAGGAGTTTCAAAAATAAAGTACACAAACGAGTTTGCAGTAGTGTAACACCCCTAAACAAGTTGGTTGTATGGAAGGGTAAAATCCTACCATTAAGAATTGCAAATATTTGCCTCAAGCAAGGTAGCAAATTGTTTCTTGTAGGCTCTATCTGAATAGGTTTTTTCATGACAAAAAGTGAGCCGAATACTGTACCCCATCTCAAATTCCAAATCATACCCTAATGTAAGTTAAAGTCCGGTTCAAGTTTGAAAAATACACCCTTTTCAGATTTCAGGGTTTTTGGCTTACTTTTTTATGCGTGCACACAATCTTGAATCTAATACCTTTTGTCTTTGTAGTGCAAATCGTGTTTGTTTCACGGTTATGGTTATAACAACAATTCATTCCAGATTTGGTATAATTAAGACTACATTCTATTGCACATTTTCATAAAAACAACTTGGTTTACTTAGGCCAAGGTCTGGCATTGGTATAATGGGGGTTGTGTAGGGTTCACTATCCATTGTGCAAAAAAACAGTACACTGAAATGTTTGCCTTTTGGGACAGGGGACTTGGGTGTCTGAGAATAACAGCAAATTTGGCATAAAATTGTCTTAATTAGATTATTTGCATTTGAACAAAAAAACAAAAGCTCAAGTAACAATAAATATCATATCCAATTTCATTGTGAAAGTTGCTACAATTTTGATACCAAGGTCGATATGGACTTTGGACGATGTATGACCGCTTGGTTTGACCTTGACCATCTGAAAAGGTCCACCTCTAAAGGTAAATGGGAAAAATGGCAACATCAGTTTTCTGAATAGTCAGACCAGTAGAATACATTAATAGTGGTTGGCAAACAATTAACATGAAATCATAACAATACTCATGGAGAAATTAGGCCCCTCCACTAAAATCATTAGCTCTGTGTGGCTTGAGTTTACCGTGACAAATTGGTCACTGACATTCGGGAAGTAAATTGAGTGGACATTTTATTCCATTTTTTTCTAAATAATGTGACTTTTTTCATTTGGGGAAACAGCTTTTTCTGGTTTACATAATATTTTAATTTTTAGTGAAGGAAGTAAGTGATAGCGTTTGGAGCACGAAAAAGATCGTTAAATCACGAAAAGTATCATGGCCTATAGGGAAGGGTAAGTTTATAAATGTTCTAAAGGCCTATGGGGGTCAAAAGATATAATAGTGTGTAAGCACCCCGTACTTGATTATGGAATTTGGTTCAAATTGCTGGTTATGTGAAAAATGGTAGAACAGAAATATATACCTTTTCTGACTGGATAATCAAAGCGCATTAATTAGAAGCTCGAGATTACCACCATACCGCTAGAGTCTTATCTATATTTCCATCAAGATGCCAACCAAAATGCTACAATATGGTTACATTCACTGTTATTAAAACCCGGGTCTTCACTATCGACTCTTTCTTTAGAATGTTCGATTTGAGTCTTCTTTCAAGACATAACCCACAGGAGGAACCCATGGTTAAATTTAAGCATGTCCGGACACGTCGAGGTCATTCAGAACAACTGCGTGTTTTCTATTGTCGAAGACAGCTGTAAAACGCAAAACACGCGTGAACATGGTGTCTACAAAAAAAAAAAGAAGAGAGATTAGTTTCTTCAAAATAAAAAGTCCCGCAGTATGCAGAAAAACAATCTTGTTCTGTTTTAAAAAGTATATAGTCCAATCTATATAGATTAGATTGTAGATTTGGTGCGCTTCATGTAGGGCCCACTAGAAAAATAATCGACTCATCGGTAAACATCAATGTTACTCATACCCTCATGCAAGTTGGAATAAAATATTGTTACCACTTTTATGGAATGATTCTTAAAGTGTGAGTTTTTTTGATTATTTAGGGTATATATCGCCACATACTTGAATGGTCAGTCTCTTCCGAACACCATGAACTTAGTCCACAAGTAACCCTTCGAACTGTGTCTTAGCCTGAAGGAAAAGGGGGTATTGAACAGCGATTTTTTAACTTAAGGATTTTGTTAACAAAGTTTTTCACATCAGTCATTTTTGTACATATAACACATTGAGTGATTTATCATGACATCGAACGCGAAAGGTTCAATAGTACTTTGTAAAATGTTCAATTAGTCACCAACAATCGAGGTATGACCACCCCCTGGCTGACGCAGTGCGTCAAGGGAAGTCGTCGCGGCATTTACGGTCAACAAGGTTTTGGTTATGATGTCAATGGAACGAGCTCCCAATTCGGTCAGAGGCTGAGCTAACTCCTGTTAGTTTGAGGAGGAAAGATTGTCCCCTGTAACTGATGGCTCGGCCTCTAGGCATCCCATCATGCTCGATAGGGTTCAAATCAGTGAAGCTAGCAGGCCATGGTATCTGTTCCACCCCTTCTGCCTCATGAAATTGTCTCACTACAGGGCCCTTGCGGAGCCCCGTGTAACATTGTTCGTCTTGCAGCGAAAAATTGTTTACCATATAAATCCTTCTTGCATGTGGAGACAATTGTTTTCCAGAATGTCGGTACACGACGGTTTAATGTTCCATCTGTCGTCAGATCACCGGGGGCGCGGGGAGGAGGGGAATCATCCATATTTCAAGCGCGCATCCGCTATTACTCATTACTTCACCCTTCCGCCCATCTTACGATCCTTATCCCAACTGTATCACCCGACCCCCTGTCTAACACCCCCACCCACACAAAAAACCAGTGATTGTTTTTTCTCCAAAGGAATACCGGCCCATACCATCACTGAGCGCCACCACCTGAATCGTGCCGGAATACAGTCATATCCGGATGGTTCCTCACCGTATCGACGACCCTTTGTTTCCATATGGATGGTAAAGGGATTTTGTTTGTAGCGGTTCTTCGCCAAAAACAAAACAGCCAGTGTCTGAGCTTTAATCGTCTGTGCTCCCTAGCCAGCGAGTCGATCAACTCGTAGGTGCACGGTTGGGCGTGGGGCATTGGTCATTCGTTCTTGCTCGGTAACCATGTTGACGCAATCTCCGAATCTACGGTTGGATTGGAGGGACACGTTGATTCCATGGTCTTCTCCATAAACAACGAAGACGGCTCGTTGGCATTTTCCGAGGTCTATACGGCACAGCATTAGCGAAGCTTTCGTGGCCTCAAATGACCCACCTCTCGATGATTTCTGAGGATTTTTACAGAAGAGGAAATCAGCGAATCTAGCTTGTTTACCTGCCCGTCGGAGGTGCTGCAAAGTAAGATACTCTTCGGCGTCATTGACCAACAATTGTCGTTTAGACGAGGCATTAGTCCAGGGAACCTCTGTGTCAGTTTTTGTTGTAAAGGTGGTATAACTTGGAAAGAAAAAAATGGGCTCTTGCACAACGGCTTGGAGCATGAAAAAAATTGAAAAGGAACAAAAACAGACGTCTGACATTTTATAGCTCCCAACAATTAAAAGGCTGTTACGTAATTCAAAAATTATGCTGATTCACTGCACTGGGTAGTGGGGACTCATTTGTAATCCTTTCCTACTCTAATGTGATTACTGGGGCGTTCAACTAGAAATACGTTTTAAGATTGGGTCTGAAAAAAATATTCCAACCATATGAGCAACAGTGTCTAACAAAATGATGGCTCTTTTAAACGAAGGACTTTTCGTCGTGAATTTAAGTCGACATAAAATTTTGCATTTTAAAACATAGATGCCTTGGAGTTCTTACGAGGGTCTCCGATAATACTTAGCAAATTTAGCAAACATGCGATAACAGTTTGACAGGTATAGTTGCACTATTGAGTAAGTGTTTTGCAGTATTATTTCCTGCCTTCAGCTATCCCGATATGGAACAAACTCTCGTTACCAACCAGGACCTTTGTAATGTAATAGTACACGCCATGTAGATTAACGCACGTCGTAAAGGTTTTTTGAAAGAATTAAAGAAACAACTTCTTTCAACGCGGATTCCGACAGTAAGAAACCCGCGTTAAGTGTTTGCCAAGGAGAAAAGCTTGACAAGCACAGTCAAGTATTAAGTTTACAATAGTGCTGACTTTACAAAGTCTTTCCAAAATGTTGGAGTATTGTCTTCTTATAAAGACCACAACCTAAGGCTGTGTGTCTTTACTGTACTTATAAGGTATTGCCGTTTGAAATTTTTTTCAATTATTATCATGGGCAATTCAGCCTTTTAAATGTTTGATTATGCGAAAAAAAATGAGATTTTGGGGACTAATACTCGACTTACGCGCAAAACCTATTAAATGCGTTTAGTATGATGGTATATTGTCGGAAAAATCGATCATAGTTTATTACCTGACCACAGTTAAGAGAGCGTATAGCGCCCATTTCTAGCTGCATGTGTCCAGTGCGTTTGTCAGGATATTTGGTAGTAGGAGGAATGGTGGGTGCCAATGTGGGAAATGGAGTACAGACTTGTTTTCTATGATCGATTTTGTTTTATGAGGTCCTAAGGGCGTATTATTCTTGAGGGTGTGCAAAAATTTTGCGCACAGCTGGGGCATTTCTTAAACATCCAATATGGCCGCTACCAATCTCAAATTCATTATATGGCCCTTAATTGTATGCTCTTGATCAAGGTTTTAAAGCACGATGAATCAAGACGGGTTTTTGTGTAATTTGATCACAACATTTACCATCAAATATATGGCCACCAAAGAAATCCAAATGCCCGAAATCTTCATTGGCCATAACATAACTCATCATGATTTGTGAAAGAGGCTAATCTGGATTATACCCAGTAGGAACTCCTATCTAACATTTCCGATGTTGAATATGTGCCCTTACCGATCAAGATGGCAGCCAAAAGACGCTTTTAAGATCTCGAAACTACAAATTTGTCCATATATTCATATATATGGGGCGCCATTTGAATTTAAAGAATGTTGTTAAAGACAAAATTACCAGAGACGAGTTTGTTTGTAAATGAAAGAACCCAGAAATCTCATACTTAATTTACCACTTTAATAAGCATTTGGATTTATAAACTAAATACAATACAGATGTGTCGTAATTGATAGGTTGTAAAGAAGGTAAAATGGGAAGTCCATATTGGCACCCCGCTCAACATTTTTGCCACCCTTTTAAACCACAAAACAAAAATGCAGATTAGAATGTTCAAATGGTAACATACTTACACCATATCTTAATTAAACCTTTATAATAAAATTCGTGATTGTTTTTTAGAATTTAATAAGCTACATCAATATAGGTTTTAATATCCTTAAGGCGGCTATTTGCGTGCCATCTTGAAATTTGGGGAAAAATGTCGATATTAAAGAAAAATGCCAAATAAGGGGCTTCTGTGATCAACTACATATATATAATAACTGTAACGCAGAATGCGCATCATGCATGCAGATATAGACACAAGATTCAAACCTCTACAATGCAAAATGTGGAGAAACGTGAGGGGTCGGGGGTTTGAAAGGCATTCAAGAGGTGGTAAAGTCAGTAGTCGTAACACGTGCAGAGGGTGTGCAAAAAGATTTTGAACATTGCAGAACATGTTTTGGGTGTTCAGGGTGGATTCTGTTATAACATAAATAGGTATATTGGAGAGGAAATTAAATCATTTTAATGCTTCGAGCGCATGTTGTAATTTTGAGCAGCCCCCAATTGAATCTTCGTGGCAAGGTTATGATCAAAGTACATTAGTAACACCTCCTCGTGCTTAAAAACGCCGAAGTTATTTCCACAAAAAAATTGACCTCGCTATCAGAAATGATTTAAGGGAGGATTTTAGTGATTTTGGACATGGAAGCACATGTTGGATTTGAAAAACTGCCATGCACCTCTATTTTGCACACCCTTCAAAAAAATATGGTTTAGGTCCTAATTAACTAAAATCAACGATAGAAAAAGTCGTACTCCCTTTCCCTCCTTAGGCTGTGAGCGCAAACTTCACCGACTGTGGTGATGTGATACTGGCAGCTGTTTAGATATTAGCAACAGCTGTGCCTTTTGACTTAATAAATAATGCCACGCGTACGAACGATTATATCCCTTTTTAGAAGTAAAACCGTTTAGTAATTGTCACAATCTAGCTTGATGCTGGTTGGTTATTGGGGTTTCGGGAGGCGGTCAATCTGGCTTGGTCAAGGGAAGCTCAATGCCGCGTTTTCGTCTGTTTTTTACAGTTATAAACTAAAAGAGCATTACGCAGTTCCTTGGGTGGGCGAGGTGATGATGAGGACCCGCATCAGGCCAGAGAGGTAAACAAGACTGAAATGGTGCCATCGAATTCTAAAGGATCAAAACATTTCGTAACATAACATATTTTAACCTGGCAATGTTTTGCCCGGCAGTTTCTATTTATGAGTTTTTACTTATGAAGTGCTTGAGTTATCCATTAAAGCACAGTTGACCATTAAAGGCGAGCAGATATCAAGAATAGGAGGTCCAGGGAAAGCATGCAAAAAGTTAGACTTTTATCCAGAAATTCCAAAGGAAAATTGAGTAATGGATGCTTGCGTTCTCGTATTCTAACAGCCATTGGTGGGCTTAGCCCGGGGCTGCGGGTATAAGGAGATTGGTCCGCCCGGAGTCATAGTCTGGCTGATAGACGAAAACGAAATAAGCGTGAAACTAATGTTGGAGTGAAGAGTCAAACTGAATCGAGTGTCCATTATTTGATCGTCGTAGGTGGACTATGAGTCCGAGGACCAATCTTCCTGCCACACCGGGGGCCTTACCACCTCCTCTCCCAATCGTAGGACACCATGCTCCAAGACACCTTTAAAAATAAAATTTAGGGGGGACTGTCAAGCCCAGACTTAATATTGCGCAGTCGGGTTAAAAATGATGACATGTACTGTGGTCCTTCCCGCAACAATCACAGCTTCTGGGGAAAATTTCAGAATAACCGCTCTTTATTGCTTTCCCTTCTTTAGCTTCCTGCGGGTTTTAAGACAAAATCGAAGAATCTGAAAATCGGGCCGTGAGCATGGCGTACTCCGCGAGGTCTAAGCAAGACGCCAAGGTTGATGAGCTTTCACAGCATAGTCTGCTTGGGAATGGTGCGTGTAGCTAGGGTACCAAAACAGGAAGGCCATTGTTACCCACAATTCCACGGGGAGCTGCTAAGAATCGGGTGTCGTTTCAGTTAAGGAAACGCACTAAAAGGGCCTACCATTATTATTCGCCACAATAGACTAGTTTAAAAGGGGCTTTAAAAGGTGATTTGAAAATATTTGGAGAATAAGCACAAAAGTAACTAATAAATCCGGATTCATTAAAATTTCAATATCTGAGTGCAGTTATGGACAAAGCATTGCGATGTAGAAGAAGAAGACAAGGGAATATAGATAGTGCTATCAGTTGTGTTTAATGACGCTAATTAGCCGTCAAAATAGACATTCTATCTAAACTAGATGGAACGTTATTTCACGCGTTTCAAATTGATTGCTTGCTGTCACCAACGGGTGGTTTGGATTGGGTTTAAGTTTTCGTTGGTTTTCAGAAGCCCTAAAATGATGTACACAACTAACTCGAACAACTTTCTCAGCATATGTTACCCAAGCTTGTGCAAGCAATATACACATGTGATGTATGGTCTGTGCATCCTGAAGACTCCAGGACGAAATGAAAAAATTACTTTATGTGGAATATGATGTCAATCGCTTTTGAGCCACGTTATATAGCCACAGTTATTAAACTAAATAATATATAAGCAAGCCTATTTACGCGACATTCGGTTGATATGAAAGGTGTGTGTGAGAGTGTTATAGCCATCGTCAACGTTGATAAAAGGTACAGTTGACACGAGCAACTTATAAAATTGCAATTTTTTACTATTTGTATTTTATTAGTTTATAAATGCACGTATAAGATTATACAAGTATAATTTATAAGGTTTGAGCTAGGAGATATCTACCAATGCGCGTAGTTATCAGACTTTATACTCTGAGGTGGTTGATATAGACAAGCACATATGCAAGTAGTTAGGCACGATGAAAGTCGATTCTGAGTGATCGTACCGCCTGCCATAGCTTTTTGGAGACTAGATAGGAAATAGCCGCCGTCAAAATTCAAGTGCCAAATAATCAGATTTTCAAAAATCGGTGTTATCACCAGGTAGCAATTATTTTTAGAAACTAGTTTGTGTGTTAAAAAACATATTGTGAAAAACATTGAAGCAAACCAGGCTTTTTTCTGCGCCCTCCGCGTACCTTTCGTGAAATTTTCTTCGGCCGCATTTATTTTCATTTTGCATACTTTTTATTTTAGAATCAATAATGAAATCTGAGTGAAATAATGAAAAATGAAAAAGTCCATCATCAACCAGGACAAAAAAGTACGATAAACTAGGCATTGAAATTTAATGGGCCTTATTCAGTCTCCATAGCAGATGGTAGATAGGAAGATTCATACCGCACGTATAGTTTATTTCCAGTTGCCGTTATCACAGAAGATAGTTAGACTCATAAATAGCACGTAGTTTCCAGTCGCTTATCGGACGGTAGATACAGTTAGTTCATAGTTTAGATATGTAGTTTATCGTCTCTGCATCAGATATAGATAGCTGAATCTATAACGTAAGGATCAGTTCCTGGATTAGGTTTAGATAGCAGCTCCATATAAAACTCAACTCAGTGCACTCGATTACCATATGGGTGGAACCTTTAGAAATCGGAACGGGTGTTTGTGTAACAGATTTTATAATTAAATATAGACGCATACAGTTCGCTGTTCAAGCGTTAGCTGAACTTGTACATGCACACGTAGTTATCGTCGCGTATCAGCGGTAGATAGCTTGTTTAAATCATACCTCATACACCTAGTTTATTGTTCGTCGGATAAAAAAAGCCAGAAGAATCATACTAAGTTGGTAAGTTTATCTACACTGTTAAAATGTTTTAAAAAACGCCGTTGGAACTGTCAGCAGGGACTCAAAACGTTGATAAATCTGTAAAAAGGACTCGAAAGGCAAATAACCGGTAAAAAGAAATCGTTTTAACTGTTGTGAGTCCCAGCTTCCAATCAAACGACGTTATTTTACTGAAATTTTTAACAGTGTACAAGGTCGTTAGCAGAATCATAATTAATTGTACGTTTCTTCTATTAAGTCCAGATAGCAGAATCATACTTATTTGTAAGTTTCTTCTACAAGGTCTAGATAGCGAATCTACTTTATGTAAGTTTCTAATACGGTAAGATAGCGAATCATACTTAATTTGTAAGTTTCTCTACAAGGACCAGATAGAAGATCATACTTAATTTGTAAGTTTCTCTATAAGGTTACCAGATAGCAGAATCACTTAATTTGTAAGTTTCTCTACAAGGTCCAGAGATGCAGAATCATACTTAATTTGTAAAGGTCTCTAAGGTCTTTAGATAGCAGAAGCATACTTGATTGTAAGTTTCTCTATCAATGTCTAGCTAGCAGAATTCAGACTGAATTTGTAAGATCTAACAAGGTATAGATAGCAGAATATATCTTAATTTGTAAAGTTTCTCTATAAGGTTCAGTAGCAGAATCATACTTAATTTGTAAGTGTTTATAAGGTCTAGATAGACAGAAGGAATCATCGTAATTTGTAAGTTTCTCTACAAGGTCCAGATAGCCAGGAATAATTAACTTTAATTTGTAAGTTATCCATAGGTACAGCACAACCCCCCCCCCCGATCATACATATTGTAGTTTCTCATAAGGTCTAGATACGAATCATACTTAATTTGTAAGTTTCTCTATAAGGTCTTAAGATAGACAGAATAATAACTTAATTTGTAAGGGCTCTATAAGTCCCAGATAGAAGAATCATACGTAATTGTAAGGTTCTCTACAAGGTCCGAGAGCAGAAATCATACTTAGTTTGTAAGTTTCTCTACAAGGTTAGATAGGAGAATAATAGTAATTTGTAAAGTTCTCTTAGGTGCTAAGATAGCCAGAATCAAACTTAATTGGTAAGTTCTGGACAAGGTCTTAGATAGCAGAATCATACTATTGTAAGTTTCTCTATAAGGTTGGATGCAGAATCATACTTATTGTAGTTCTCTACAAGTTTTCTAGATAGCAGAATCAGACTTAATTGGTAAGTTTCTCGATAAGGTATAGATAGCAGAATATACTGAATTGTAAGTTCTTACAAGTCAGATAGACAGAAGCATTACTTAATTGTAAGTTTCTCTATAAGGTCAGATAGCAGAATCATACTAATTGTAAGTTTCTCTACAAGGTCCAGATAGCAGAATACATACTTATTTGTTAAGTTTCTCTTAAGGTCTAGGATGAGAATCATACTTAATTTGTAAGTTTCTCTATAAGGGCCAGCTAGCAGAATCATACTTAATTGTAAGTTCTCTCAGCGTCCAGAGAGGGCAGAATCATACTAGTTGTAAGTTTTTACAATCTAGAAGCAGAATTCATACTTAATTTGTAAGTTTCTCTATAAGTAGAATCACGCATCTGCATGCAGTTCGTCAGTCTTTGTATCGAGACTACCACGAAAAAAAAAAAAAAATCGTACTTATGCCAAAAAAGTCGCTCTATCAGCGGTAGATAGCTGAACTATACATAAACACGTAGTTTATCAGTCGCTGTATCAGCGGTAGATAGCTGAACTATACATGCACACGTAGTTTATCAGTCGCTGTATCAGCGGTAGATAGCTGAACTATACATAAACACGTAGTTTATCAGTCGCTGTATCAGCGGTAGATAGCTGAACTATACATGCACACGTAGTTTATCAGTCGCTGTATCAGCGGTAGATAGCTGAACTATACATATACACGTAGTTTATCAGTCGCGTGTCAGCGCTAGATAGCCGAACTATATATACAAACGTAGTGTTTATCAGTCACTATATCAGCAGTAGATAGCGGAACCATATGTAGTTTATCAGTCGCTGTATCAGCGTTAGATAGCTGAACTATACATGCACACGTAGTTTATCAGTCGCTGTGTCAGCGCTAGATAGCCGAACTATATATACAAACGTAGTTTATCAGTCACTATATCAGCAGTAGATAGCGGAACCATATGTAGTTTATCAGTCGCTGTATCAGCGTTAGATAGCTGAACTATACATGCACACGTAGTTTATCAGTTGCTGTATCAGCGGTAGATAGCTGAACTATACATAAACACGTAGTTTATCAGTCGCTGTATCAGCGGTAGATAGCTGAACTATACATGCACACGTAGTTTATCAGTCGCTGTATCAGCGGTAGATAGCTGAACTATACATAAACACGTAGTTTATCAGTCGCTGTATCAGCGTTAGATAGCTGAACTATACATAAACACGTAGTTTATCAGTCACTATATCAGCAGTAGATAGCGGAACCATATGTAGTTTATCAGTCGCTGTATCAGCGTTAGATAGCTGAACTATACATGCACACGTAGTTTATCAGTCGCTGTATCAGCGGTAGATAGCTGAACTATACATAAACACGTAGTTTATCAGTCACTATATCAGCAGTAGATAGCGGAACCATATGTAGTTTATCAGTCGCTGTATCAGCGGTAGATAGCTGAACTATACATGCACACGTAGTTTATCAGTCGCTGTATCAGCGGTAGATAGCTGAACTATACATATACACGTAGTTTATCAGTCGCTTGTATCAGAAAGTAGATAGCTAAATTAGTACATATAACGGTCGTTTTTTTATCAGGAGTAGATAACTTTATCAGTCGCTGTATCAGCGGTAGATAGCTGAACTATACATATACACGTAGTTTATCAGTCGCTGTATCAGCGGTAGATAGCTGAACTCTACATATACACGTAGTTTATCAGTCACTGTATCATAGCTAAGATAATATTATACCAATACAGTCGTTAGGCCCGTACGCAGGATTTTTTTTCAGGAGGGTGCGGGACTTTGAAAAAGTAGACACCTTTGGTCAGAGGTATCTAGCAGACTCCATCATACCAAATCCCCCAAAATTAAACGATCTAGCAGGTTTCCTCATCTGGGTAGACCCACGTTCAGCCTTAAACAATGTTGTAAAACACTCCGTGACTGATTACGCCACGCCATACTTTCATTGGATTGTGACATAGATTTCTACAAGCTGAACTTCTAAGTTTCTGCTTTGCATATTAATTTATACGCTCTTGTTGGTAATTAACAGTTCACAAGACCAAAGTACAAACACGGTTATATATAAATTGAACCCACGTAAACTAAACAGGCAGTCGTCAGTTTTAGTTGGCGATGACGCTACGTATCCGTTAGTCCTTCTCGGGTTTCTCTCAGTCGAGAGAAACGCCCTATTACTCGATATCTACGCATGTCGGGCGGGATAGCCCCCTGTGATAACCCCTGGCAACACACTGCTATCTTCGTGCAAAGGTTGAAAACCTATCTACCTGTTTGTAACACATTACGTGCAGGAACAAGCGTCAACTTGAACTGAAAAAGTACATTTCGGCAAAAAGTTGGCCTTTTTTCCAACATTTTTGAAAATATAGCACAATGGATTCCAAAGTAAGTCCCAACATGCCGAGTCGATGATTTTAGGTGATTTTCAATGACCTCTAAGAAGTATTCCCCTTTCGTGTTCAATAAAACCAAATATTCTGTATGCTTGGTGCTAAAACACTATCGCCAGATATTTTCAGGACTGTTTCAAGTCGCGTTTTCTTCGCTTTTTATCACAAAATGCCACGTATAATATTTCAGCACGGGTAAAACCTATCTTGTTTTGGGTCTCTTGCCTATCAAGATAACAAACAGCTCAAAATTTAGGGCAAGTTCTCACAACTGGTATACCCCCAAAGTATTACAATGTTTCAATTTGGCCTATAAACGCAAACCCGAGCATCATGACTCGGTGGGGAAAACACCAACAAATACAAATTTGTGTGGGGAAAAATTAAAATACTTTAAGCAATAATACCTTTAATGTATATCATAAAAGAAAACCAATTTAGGGAGTGTTAGCAATACGTTGGGGGGGTTGAAAAAAACTAAGGATCTGAGTAGGGAAAACAAAAGAATTTCAGTTCTTTATATAGGAGAATAAACAAAATTAGGATATTTGAATAGTTTAAATCAAAATATCTTTGCACTACGCCAGATTATTGGGGGGGGAAAAACATTTTTTTGTTTTTTTGAGGGTCGCTGGGAACAGTGGCACATTAGTTCCTTCTGACATACTAAACACAATACACTCCTCAAAAGTGAGACAATACGGAGTTAGCTCTCGTGTCTCACTTTGGAGACGGGTAATTGTGTTTAGATGTTTTATATATAAACACGTACATATTAAAATGCACATCTAGGTGTTTAGAATCTAAATATGAATGTGTGCATTTAAACTTTCTAAACACTTGTTTTAAACATGTCGCCAATGGATGACAGTGCAGCGGTTCCAATAATCGCAAGGTGGTAAATCTTGTTTCAAATAATCTGCCCAATTCTCATGGTCGCGATCTAACGGATTCAGCTAACTTCAACGTCAGTCCCTGTTATACGAATTTGTCCATATTTGGTAAGTAAAATTAGTGTCGTACACATGGGTTTATACTAATACCACACCATGAAACATTAATTATAGATCATATGGGTACCCCCTCCGAGTATATCAGCAAACGTGGGTTGGTGTTAGTCTATTCTGTTTTCATCTTTTAAGGGCGAAATATTAGATAATGAGCACCTGAAATGAACTACACATGGCGCACTCAGGGAAATAACCAGTGGAGGGGACTGACTTTTTAGATAGTTTGGACCATCGAGAGCATTTCCGAGAGTGAGAGTATTCCATTGGTTCAAAGATCTTCCGTATTCTATTTTTTCCAATTATCGTACGATTACAAGAGAGAGGGAGAGAGTTCGAAAATAGAGCTTTTCGCTTTGATAAACTTAATTTATCGATATACACAGTTTATCATATCAGTCGATAACCACTGTTTTTCGGAGAAGGTTCTTAATCAATACACTTTTTAGTAAAAATATTCGGCGTGATAGACTTTGCTCATTGACCAAAAAAGGTTTAGTCACGTGAACACACAGTTATCGGTATTAAACATTGTTTTCGGCTAAAACATCGGCCCGATAAAACATGTGTTGCGATATTAACAAGTTTATCACTATCGCAAAAAAGTTTTTCGAAGATACATCGTAGCTGCCATACTGCCAAAGTTGACCCGAGGAGAGACTAAGACCCAAAACAAAAAGGAGTGTTCCTCATAATTAAGGTCCCAAACCATACCCAAACTAAGTATTTTACCACAAAATGTGCTATAGATGACCAATCAAAATAACATTAACAGTTGATCGGTCTTGACTGCTTATCGGCGGTTCCTAACCAATATAGTCAAGGGTGAGAACTTAAGGGCGTATCAGGTCACTTGTCAGTGACCTAGATGTCAATAAATGACATCTAGGTGTTTAGATTCTAAACATGAATGTGTTCAGTTAAAACTTCTAAACACTTGCTTCTAAACATGTCGCTATCGCATTGATTTACAGGGTGGGAAATTGCTCCTAATTATTACTTCCATTCGTCTACTGAAGATATTTACACTTAGAATTACTCTGAATGAGGACTCTCTTGCAATATGGCACGACTTCTGAGTCAATCAATGTCCGTTTTTAAAACATAGAATTACCAAATCATATCGCATTAAAGGGACACTCACGCTCCACGATACCTCGTTCCCCTAAAAAAGTTGATATTTGTTATATAGACAGTAGTCTTAGGATGGTGCCTTAGCTGACGCGCAAATTTGGGCAATCCGCTTTTTAGGGTAGTGTTCAGGAACCAGAACCTAAACCTAACCCGAATCTTCATATGTCAGCTATAAGGGGGAATAATAAAAATCCCTAAAACAGAGGCTTGCCCAATTGATTTCTCTATTAGAAATTAAATGGGACGAAAATACATACATTGAATATGTAATACGCTTATCAACTGAAAATTTTGTGAATAAGGATTTTTTACAATCATAATAGTGAATCACAAATAGAATCACGCAATTCACCTTTTAGATTGCAGCTAAATTTCCATTTTAAGAGATCTTGTAGCCTGCTATTTAAATCCTTCACCAAACTGATAACACCAACTTAAGACACTATAAGTGATTTGAAATTCGAAAAAGTAAAAAAACCTCATTTTAAACTCACCTTTGTGTTCTGGAACAAGTATAGGTATCCTAATTACCATGCAAGTGATAAAAACCAAACACGGCCTAATAAGACCAAATACGGATATTTTAGTCTTATTGTCCGTTCGGGACACGTACTACAACACCTATTTGCATGGAGATTAATATCTGTGAAAATACTGCTGTTTTCTTCCTTTTCTGTCAATTTTCATTCTGCGAAAAAAAATACTTATGGATATTTGGTAGACTTAAACTTCACTTTTAAGATATTCATGCAGATTTTAAAATATTTTGACATCTTTTGGGCGAATCACTGATAGTGTCTTTAAATATCAAAACATTGACTGCAAATGATTTTACGTTTTTTAAATATAGGTCTCAAATTTATAACACGTCCCCGGAGTTGACCTTAAAGATTTATAATCGTAATAACAATTTTCAAATGGACTGATGAAGGGTGCTAGTGATGTTTTTGTAATCTTCCTTGTCATCTGAAACCACCAATTATATAAAACCAATCAGGAATTGACAGAAATTGCATATTGGCGATCTGCGCAACAATTCGCGTTGTGTGGCGAGGTTCGACACACAATATAAACGAGGATGTCTATTCATAACCTAGTTCTAGAACCAGTGTCATTTTTAACACCGTTTTTCAATGAGAAGTTTCAGTGTACCATCCTTAGCATTACTATTTCGAGGTGGCAAACGGTTAACGCGAATGCTCTAGTACTAATCGTTACCCAATGTGTTTTTTACATTACGAGCCCTGTACCACGGTTCTTACCATACGCGGAAGTCGTTATCTACAGTCAAAACCTTATGAAACAATTTATACAATTGGATTTAAGCACCGTGGTAAATTTATACAGAAGTAGAGAAATGAATAAATCGAAGTTCAAGATGTTCTGTACTGAATGCGTAGATGTGTGTAGGCGTCTTGATATTCCACTGTTTAGCGCTACGAGGCTTACAGTCTACATGTACGTTCTATATTGTGTGTATGTTGTGTGGACACACAGTGTCTTATGGGCCGTTTTTGTGGGATGTTTTTCAAAAAATATTAAGTCCCAAAAATTAATATGTATGTCTTAGAGACAGACTGTGACCTAATTTATATAAAGGGTTCATTTTGACACTTAATTAGAAATAAAAAATAAAATCAGTTTCTTTTTTTTTGAAATATATAAAGAATTTGTTACATATATAGTGGGTTATTTATTTATGGGTTGTCAAAAAGTTGTAGGCCACAATAAGGCGATAAAAAAGTACGGCGCGCGCGCACGCGCGCGTGGGTGTGTGGGTGTGTGGGTGTGTGGGTGTGTGGGTGTGTGGGTGTGTGGGTGTGTGGGTGTGTGGGTGTGTGGGTGTGTGGGTGTGTGGGGGTGTGTGTGGATCGCTATAATAGCCTCGTCCCCAAGAAGAAGCCCCGATTTTACCGGAAGTAGTAAACATTTTAGTATCAGAAGAAAGCTACTATTTTTCTCATTACCCTTGTGAAATCTTAGGGCAAAGGATATTTGGTTTGGAAGGTTATTGAGCGAAAGAAAAATGTGCTCCCATTGGCTCCCAATATTAATTTTACACACAGATCTCAGGGGCTACAAAATCACGGTTTTAGCTCTCTCACATCAATACGGGGTGAAATATCGGCGCGAACTTTATAGATAGGGTTTTTGAGGTGAAGGCTAATCTATCAAGATGAAAAACTTAATAGCTTAAATCGGGCCATCCTTCCTGTGGTATTTAGATGTTTAGGAACTTATTTTATCCCAACTCTCAAGGGTGACATCAAATACGAAGAATTGTGATGTGGGCCCATATAAGTCAGTGCCTTTATAAATAGAATTCTGATCCTAACTTTTCACTTAACCCTAATTCTACCCATGATATGAAAATCGCAAAAAACGAATGTTATAAAGATGTAAAAAGTTTCGCAAAGTAAGGCTCTGTGTCTTCCTTTGCAGCTAGGGATGGATGGGTGCAGTTGGAAGGACGGATGGATGGATGGAGTGGTTCACGAACATGCATCAAATTACAATACATTTTAGGTTTCTGACGAATTTTCTATACGGTGCATTTCCTTTTAATCTGTTAAAGGAGAATAAGTGTGCTGGCTTCTGTGAAAGATTACGGATACTGTAAATGTATTTATTATTTTGATAAATCTAAATATTGATTCTTTTTAAAATTGGATTCTTTTGGTTTGCTTAATTTTCCTAGGTAATCCTTATGGATGGTATCTATAATATTTCTGTCATTTTTTCGTTAAAAACTATTTGCCCTATAGGTGATCCATATTTCCATGCGAACGAAAGCTAATTTTTTTCCTAATGGACCACGACTCCATCAGTCTCACTCAGTTTATTCATAAATAATTATGATCAAATTGAAACAAAAACACACACGAGGGGTTACCGATTATTTGCCCTGATTTGTTCGCCGGCAAATAAGAGACTTAGACGGTTTTGCCTTAATTGTGACCGTTATATGTGTTTTTCGACACGAACCGATATATGGAAGGCATTGTATTTTAAGGGGAGGGGGGAAGTCGGAGTCTTTTTTGGTAATTTTGTAAGCTTAAAGTTTACCCAACTATCACAAAAAATCAGCATTTATCAGAATATGTTGCTATTCATTACCCTTTTCCTGTCATGCTTTCTACAATACACCCTATAGATATAAATTGGTAAAACATCCGTTCGGATTCACTATTTTGCTGTTAATTTTAAAAAAAAAAAAAAAAGTTAAAGAGTGAAATTTTAAGGGACCAATGTAGATATTCTTATTATGTAATGATAACATATAGTCACCCAAAATTTACAGAGTAAATTTCCCTAAACTAAACTACTCTAATAATACAAACATACACGGTGTCCCCACACCCAAGTGTTAAGATTTATACAGGGGAGTAAAAAAAAAAAAATGACCTGATTGTGTCCCCTTTTGAATTTTCAAGTAATATATCTAACATATCTAACAGACTAATTCTTTCAATGGCCTCTTCACAAAAATACAGCAAGTACACAACTATAACACACGGAATGCACGTGCACTTCATCCTAAAGGTACTTCTTGTTGTAAACTCGTAATTATTGGTTTATGAGTGGCCCAAAAGTGTGGAATAAACTTGACAAATCGTTTACAACATACAAAACCATAAGTAGCTTTAAACTCATATAAGAAACACTAATTACTAAAATATAATCAGATTAATGTTCTCGCATGCAGGTTTTTTTTTTTTTTTTTTTTCTCGAAATTGTCTTGTCTGGTGATAAAGTGCTATAGGCCTATCCTTTTTTTGGATCCACACCTTGTTTACCCTAGTCTGTCCTTGTTTTTGTATTGTTATGTTCTTGTTCGTTGTCTGTCCTTGTCCCATGTGATCATTGACATTCAAACGTTCTTCTTTTTATAAGTAGGGGTAGGATCAAACACTAAAGACCCCCTGGGTATTTGATCTTTCCTCGTTAGACTTGCCCTTATGATACTCCAACATTGTTCCTCGATTTGCTATTGCCATGTTCCATTCTGTTTCATGATTATATCCTTGATCGCGAGTTGTGATTTGATTACAAATTGCTGTGTTCATTTATTAACAAGAATAATGGATTATCAACTATAATAATGATCATGAATTGTTATTCTTGTCTAAAAGACTTGGTTATTGTATTATCAGCTTTGTCTTTGTATCATATGAAAAAACATTAAGTCTGAATGGAAATAAAGTTCTGAATGATATTGAAGAATGAATGAATGTGATATTTTCTGAAAAGCTTAGTTCATTATCTCTAACTTGCTGCAAAGCTCAATCCACATCGGTTATGTATAGTCCGAGTTACAGTCGTTTGAAGAAGCAGTCGGGTTTCTGCAGTGTCCACGGAATCACATTTGTTAGTCGGGCGCCGTGCAATCAAATGGAACAGTGGATAGGGTGAAAACCGGACTACTGAATCAAAAGGGACTTGTAGCTCGGCCAGTACTTAACAGATTTGAATTATCTCTGCAGCAAAATAAAGAGAATGGAAAGAGGCGTTACGATTATATCACGTACGTTATATACATTATTTAAAACTCAAAATGATGGACACCATCCGGGTCAAGTTTTTTTGACTCACCCTGTATAGTGTTATGCTTTCTCTGGAAGACCCAGTTGAAGTTGCACTCGAACTCGACCTAATCATGTAGAGTATTATTAAGTCGTTCTTTATTCCCTTTAGTGAATCGGATCGAATCGACCCGTTCAACATGACTGAACCGAGCCGAACTGATCCGAAAAGCCAGAACCATTCTAATCTTACCATGTTACTGAATTCACAATCGTCGTCGCCCCCCCATTAATTAGTTGAATAAGTCGCTTTAAAAAGTGATTTGCTAAACCACCCGTGCTACGGCAATAGCGGCCTGTGGATTTTTAACGGGATATGATGCTCGCAGTTTAATTTCCAAACGGTCATTGTACATAAATTTTTGTTTGCATAAGAGAGGGAGTGGCGGAGTGGCGGAAGACGAAAAATGTAACGAAGGGGAACATAAAATGTTCAGAGGGAGGGGGTATGAACCTTTAAATAGAGAACATTCATAAAGGGGAATGTGAATTTTTGAACAGATGCGAAGGGGGAACGGAATTTTTTCGCCGAAAAAAAGTTGAAATCTTCCATTTCTCGATGCTCCCTAATCTTGAATTGAAATACTTGTTCTAACATTCAGTGAAGCAGAATTTAAGAGTTTAGTTTGCCTAGGAATGTGAGGTAACTTCAGAAGACTACTGCTATTCAACGCGGGGATATTTATGACGAGTCCAATGCACTGAATGCATTTCTTTTTGCCACTGTCAAGGGCGTAGTTACCCGTAACCCCTTGCCTATCGGCCTTTTAAAAAGCACTCTTTTGATTGGTTATTTGGAAGCGCAAGGTCATGTAATGAGCAAATCAGAGATACTGTAAGAATGGTGGTATGGATTACAAACACGATTTGATTGGTCACTCAGAGGGCTATCTCACACCGTGTCCTGTAAGGAGCCAAACAGACAGATTGTATCATAAGGGGCTCCATTACTATAGGTTGGTTTTGAGTGCATCTTTGATCGCCTATTTAAAAAAATAAGAGTAGCACTGATATTAAAACAGTCGGGGTGTGTTTGTGTGTGCGTTTGTGTGTGTGTTTGTGTGTGTGTGTGCGTGTGTGTGTGTGTGTGCGTGCGTGAGTGTGTGTGTGTTAAATAACACCAAAGTATATAGTTAAACATTACTATTACACTGCAAAAACAGTGCTTAGAAATTCAACACTTTTCTCACCCCCTCTTTTGCCCCCTTTCTAACCCTTTTGACATGTCGTTTTTCCAACCCCTTATATCTAAAATGTTTAAATCTAAACATTTAGGGATTTTGGACATTAGGTGTTATACATTTGAGGCCAAGTGTTTCTCTCTAATGCAAAAGAGTGAATTTCACTCTTTTGGAGTGCATTTTATAAATTTCACTCCAAAAGAGTGAAAGTTCATACCTTTATAAGTATACTGTTGGGTCAACTTTTATATTGATAATTGACAAAACGATATAATTTTATCATTGTTAAAGTTATCAAGCGTAGATTGAGCCAAAAAGTATTATTGAAAGCTGTGAAATTTCACTCTTTAGAGGGGCCCTGTAGTCACTCCAAAAGAGTGAAATTCACTCTGTTGCCAGTGAGAGAGAGTAGAAATTAAAAATGTCAAATCTCTAAACAGATTTGCCAACACGTTTCTAAAACAATGTGTTTGACATTGTCAATTTGAAAAACGTTTAGTAAAATCTGTGTCGAAACGTTGGTTCGGAGTTAAAAATTCACATGCTCGGATTTAAAGGAGGAATAGTGGTGCTAAATTTTAATGGTTTTTATAGTTTTTATGGGGTAGGAGTATGAGCAAATGCTCGTCTTTAAAAAAAAGTGCATGGTATTTTTCCTTTTAAGGTGCTCAAGCATTAGGTGTTAAACGGTGATACAAAACCTGCCATTGAGATTTTACAGTGATATAAGTGAATTAGGGGTTTAATACTAGGGTAATACTGCGCAGAATGAATGTATCGCTAAGTCCTTTTTCAAGTGACTTCAAATAAGTTTAAACATTTTTTTAACGAGAGTATTTTTTTTCAATGTAGCCGCTATTCAAGAATATAAATGGAATGGCAAATCAGCAATTCCGTGGAGGAATCTGACCTTTAATTATTTATTACATATTTGTCACGCATTTGAAAAGTTGACATTTAAATCGCCCACAGTTGGTTGATTTTATTAAATGTATAATGCTTTGTTCTATTAGGTGTACGTCCAATGCAGACGCTTCGATACTTGGCCGTAAATACATTAGAGAAGTTTAGGTGTCACACGCGAGCGTTTTTTTGTACGTGAAACACGGAATTCTTTTGTTCGGTCGTTCCATAAACAAAATCAGTACACTCATCTCGTATGACCATTACTCCTGCTTTATAACATACTGAAGAAATCACGGTTAAATTACTGGACTGACGGTAAAATATAGTAATTTCCCACAGTTGACTGTTCGATCATGTAGCAATATTTGTTTGATTTGACCCCACACAAATGGAAAAAGAAACAGTTTGGTTTAATATACTCTGAAATGTCCAAAAAATAATATATTAAAAGTCTACCAAAATCAACCTAGTGGAACATGAGGAAATAAGGGGGAAACGTTTGTACAGGGGTAAAAAACTAGAAATTGTTCGAATTGAGTTAAATGATGTACCCATTTATTGGGCTACTCCATAAGGTTTAAAAAAAGGGTATCGTTTGCCCTATTACGCGTTATAGTTTTAGTACAATAAGATAATAACAGTTAAGGTATCCTGGGGTAAAATTCATAGACATGGGGGGGGGGTTTTTTCCGGGGATTTTGATCAGGACTGGTTGTAAACTGTTAATTTTCCCACTCGATAACGGAAATGTAAATAGATCTTTGATTTGAACTTTTATATAAGAATTCAGAGCTATGAATAGTGACCGCCCATCGACCCTGTAGCCGCCAGTCCAATTTTGCATTCCAATTAGCAACGATATAAGGATGGCGCTTGCACCAGTATATTGTCGGGTTCTGTACTATTAGACGAACAATTTGACACCATTTTTATACGAACGGATATATCTGAAAATTTACCCCCATTGTGAACCTTGAACCTAGTTGACTATAAACTATTGAACTACAACCGCAGATATGGCAAACTTATACCTTTTTTAATCATGACACAAATGTTTTAACGAACACGTTGGCATAATTTTCGATCGTTTTGTAATTTTCAATTTGACCCACCGTAGAAACATTCCCCTACATATATGTTCCACTCCTGATTTTAGTAGACTTTTAATATGTGTTTTACAGGTATTCTCTCAATACAATTCTTGGGGAATTGATTCTGTTGCAATTAGGTGTTGGGTTAAGGCCGCATTCATTCTATTTTGATGGCCTACTGGGGACTCGCCTCGTGAAATGGAACAGTAACATTGGACCGAATGATATATTTTACATTGCACGAATATAGGCAGTCAATTTTTGTTTATATCATGATATAACCTGTTGTCTTTCCAGCCAAGTACACTTAAAAACTATCACATGCTTAAATCACTGCAATCATGATTTTGAAAATTAAAAACATTAAATGGATTTTTACACTCAGTGTTTAAAA
>JAMKCH010001739.1:0-77209 GCA_023653785.1 Ophioderma brevispina
AATGATAAACAATAACACCGAATCGTTTATTTCGAAGATTAATATTAAATCGCCGATTTCAAAAAGGCATGAGCGAATTTTTAGAGAAACTGAATGTTTGGCCTTTGATCCAATGGTCACTAGGATTCGCCCCAGTTTCGTCCGCGCGTCGCGTTTGTCATCGCCTCGGTATAGCAGAGAAGCACCTTCTGGAGCATTTTCCAAAAAAAAAATCTCAATGCTTTTTTAATCCAAATTATTTCCGGTTTCTTTTTGCCCTTTTCATTCGGAAACAACAGAAGTTAAGGCATTACATACATACATATAGACATACTACATACACCCTACACACATAGACACCTACATACACACATACAATACATACATACCTACATGCCTACACAACATACATATATCTAATCTCTCTTCGAAATCAACGATCGGTGTTTTTTTTATCATATTTTTTTATTCAATGTTATTTTTCGATGTTTTTACCAATCAAAGGAAATAACTTTTTTCTACTAAGTATAAGATAATGGGTTTTTCTAAATTCTTATATCTGAGAAAAAATATCTCACTATCATGGAGTCGCCTATTTCTTGTTTCTGAAAAAAATCTCAGTATCACTTAAAAGGGCAATTTCGTGATCGCACAGCCTAGTCCCCCCGACTTACCTAAAAATGTTGATATTTTTATAGCATCTTGAACCGTTGCCCCTAGTAATCCACGAGTGCTCAATCTTATGTGCAAATTCCCGTCGCAATCTTTCGCAATTTGGTATTTCTGTCCGTAAACGGACGAAACGGACGAAATTACGCAACATTAGCCTATTGGACAATGGGAAACGAGCAATTGCTCATACAACAAAACCGCAAGTCGGGATCATCTCAATTTGAGAATAAGCTTTTCTCAATGATATCTAGTGATCAATGAATAAAACAGGGGTGCTGAAATCACGAAATGCCCCTTTAAGTATCCATAGTTTTGAGATAACTCGGTATTATAAAGTACATAATCCATGTTCCTGATATATTTATCTTCGTATCATCTAACTCGGATGGTCGCAATCACTCACTCACTCCGTCGACATCAGGCGAACATCAAGGATGGCTCGCCAGACACGCCGATCCTCCATGTAGGTCTTCATTTCACGAAGTGATAACCCAGTGTCTTTTCACAGTAGATCTACATAGGTCATGGTTGGTCTTCCAGCACTTCTTTTGCCCTGTGTAGGTTTCCATAGCACTAGATCAGACACCACTTGTCCATGGCTTCTAACACAGTGACCAGCAAACTGGAGGCGCCTTTTCATAATTTGGTAGCTCTTTGTTCCATCGAAAGTCGGAGTGGATAAAATCCACAACAATGCAACTTTTGCAAGTTACCCTAGCATATGTGCAGCAAGCAAATGATTGGCAGAATATCACAGCCATGCACAGAGTTGGGTGGTTGTCTCATATAGCAGTACAAAGTTCTCTGGTTCCAATTATTTTAAGAATTAAGGACATGGTATATGCCTACTAGGAAATTCATTACATTTCCTAAGTAGCTAGAAACAAAACTTTTGATTGGATGACAGCCCACCCATCACAGTGGATAACTTCTCAGTTCATTGACATGTAATGGATGATCTGACCCATGGTCTTGAGAGTACCATTATATGTACAATGCCCAGATAACACACACTATGAGTTAAAATATGCTCATCAACCAAGGGCACAGTTCAGTGGGTTGTACTTGCACATGTATTGACAATTTGACATGAACTGATCTTGTGTATTCTAGGTATCATATATCATACACAAAACTCAGGGTGTGTGTTTTCTAAATACACTTGTGAATGAAAGCTAGCTATTGAACTGTGCCATAGGAGTTGATACTTCATTGCCTCATAGTGACAAGTGTTGTTTTAAAACCTGTTTCCTGTAAGTTTGAATTTTGTAATCTCGGTGCAATGGGCTGTGGTTAAAATATTTAGGATCTATTTGATTGATAAACTACCCACAATGTTCCACATTACATCAGTCATAACAGCCAGAGGCACTCACCTATGAAATGGATATGGCTGTAAGGCTGGCGTTTCCAAACCCATGGTATTTCAAAATTAATCAAAATTAATCGTTGATGCATGAGTATGTTTGATGCCTGAAATATATACTGTGGTTATATATATAATCTCTCTAATACAAGAGTGTTTCCTATGATCTTAAGTATTTACACTAATATATTAAGTACTAACATCCTCGCTAAGCAATGGTTGTCTTTTTAAAAGACTATTCTTGTTATTTATATGTTCCTTCCAGAAGACACTCAAAACTATTCCTTATTTTGATCTTATGAGCCCCACCAATAATTTTCACAATTTTTTATCCAAATCGGAGCAACTTAAAAATTTGACCACTGTACAACTGAAATTGACCCTTTTTATTGATTTTTGCTGTTTTTAGTCTATAACTCTTAATCTTTACGTTGTAGATAGTACAAACTATACCTTTCCTGAATCTTTGTGGTTAGACAAATAACATGGTGTACTTTTCAGCACGATTGGGTCAATTTAAAAATTTGACCCCTGTACAAACCTTGTCTTGGCCCCCCTCTCCGTAAGGCACCATTTGTGGCACTTAAGAATTATGTTTCAGGGGTCCCTGTCTGTCTGTCTGTCTACATATTTAATCACTCCAACCTTTTGTACTTGAGATGTGTTACAAATGTCTGCTAGCTCCGGGGCTATAAGGGCTGATCTTAGTAGCCTGGTGTAACATCCATCCAGCATCTTGCGAACTTAAGTTGTTACAGTCCATGTCTCACAGCCATATAGCGAGACGTACGCTTTCCACTGTAGCTTGTAAGAGCTTTACTTTAGTTGATTTTGGAAGATTTGATTTGCAAATCTTGGCAAGCTTATTACATGCTTTCCATGCTAGTCCATAAATACGCTTCCGTAAGGGGGCTGCCACCGAGAAAAGCAAATTAAACCAACTCCCTTTATTTAAAATTACATTAACTGATTTGGCACCAAAATTCACATTTCGAACACCCAAACCACCCCATCCTGTAAAGTTTCGCTGCCAATAATATTTCAACCCGTTTTGAAGTGAGAGACTAAAAACGTGATTTTTGTAATATCCATATAGGCCATGGTGTGATACTGTTTGTGATTTAACCATCTGCCGTGCTACAGATGGGGTAAATTCCTTTCTTCACTAAAATTTTAAAAAATATGGTAAGCTTGTAGCCCCCAAATGAAAAGAGTGCACATTATTAGAAAACTGACTTAAATGTCAACTAAATTTACTTCCAGAAGTCAGAGTGACCAATATGTATAAAAATCAAGCGAAAATGAGCCTAATGATAGTCAACAATCAACTACAAACAATTCGGATCTTTTTCTGAACATGGTATGCAGGGCCATTGTTCTGCCACACTGTGCAAAGCTTCAAGAGATGTCAGGTTGTTATCACTCTAGGATAGCGGCAGATCTCATAGCGTTACAAAGGTGACGCACCCTATGACAAAGTACATAATTTTGTTAAAATAAATGTCTCTAAATGATCAAAATCAGTCTAGCGTGTCTCACTTCTCGTAGTGCACATTTTCTGAAAATGAATTAAATGTCATCTCTTTTTTTCCGAATATCAGTGCCAAGGGAGCACCCAGTTCCATCCTCGCGTAAATAATGGTGCTATTGATAGTAAATCCGCCCGTTATGATAGGACAACGGACTTCAGATTCTCTGGACTGCAAAGCATGTTATTGTCCAGACGTCAAAAGCTTTGAAATTTTTTCACCGCCCGATTTAGATGAGCTACAGCCTCATCATGAAGGATAACTCAACCTTCTGCTGGAGAGTTCAATAACTTTGATCGTATATTCATCATTTATTCAAAAAGGAAACGAAGATGAGAAAAAAATCATTGAAAGAAATTTGAGTGGAAGATATGAACTAACATTGGTGCAGGAACACAACCATAACTTAAACCAATATGTAAATATGGACCTCTTTCTATCAATTAAAAGTTGTTCGGCACCGGTTTCACTGCATTCATATAGGTGAATGATTTTTCGGGTTATTTCTGCTATAAAGCAATAAATTGCATAAGAAATTGGATTACGCGGCAAGTTACGGTTTTGGTTCTGCACCAAGATGTTAGGTCATAGTTTGCCAACAATTTTTTTTTTCTCATGAGGCTCTGTTAACATTCGTTTCCCTTTCGAATAAAGGTAGGATGTGGAATATAGGGTCAAAGAAAATGAAAAACACAGTAGAATCTCTACGTTATTGATTCGTGGAAAGAGGGACAGGTAATTTGTGTTCAAGTCATGAAAAGTAGCTAATTAATATCGTGGGTGATGTGATGGGTATGGTGATGGTATCTCAAACAACCTGTAGTTGCATGGTAATAACAATGGCTCGGCCGTTCCAGATGACAAAAGGACAATCTGTGAAGGGTTTTGGTCTTCTACCTACCGAGCGATTACTTATCAATAGCCCCCATTATTGTGGAGTCACGAATCATGGTGTCCCTATCTTCCGGCATTAATTGAGAGCACATTTAATTATTTTCTCGAGAAGGTGCACATGATAACTAGACGTGAGAACACAGTAGAACCGATTTCTATAATATTAGGAAAATTATTTCGGAGAAATATGGTGAATTCCACTTGACTTAGTCCTTATTCCGAGTATTCCCTCCCACGAATTTTTTTGCTTGCCCCCCCCCCCTAGTTTCCCCCTTGACCGAACCATCGGAAAAAAATGAGGGATTTTTGTAAACATTTGCGATTTGGGGCCAAAAACATCACGAAATTTGGGGAAAAGCAGCCATTGTGGCCAAAATTGAGTTAAAATCTACCAAATATTTGATACTTTGCCCCCCAAAAAAAATCACTTTCCCCCCAAAAAAAATTCACTCCCCCCCCCCCAGAAAAACAGGTCTGGCGCCGCCATGTCTGTATATGTTCATAACATAAATGGCAACATACTCACCTAGCCCTCATGGTTTTAAAAATGTAAGGCTGAATACCATTGCGTTTCTTGGAAAATTGGATAAGACAATAAGTTGCGGATTTAGGTTATGTACAAATAGGTCAGCCCTTGCCACGGGCTTTACTTTCATGCATTTGTCCCTTTACATTTCTTTGAAAAAAATTATTAATCAGGTGATCAAAGTGAATTGAACACACAGTCGAATCTCAAGATTCTTTATTGCGAACGAGGAAAGAACTTACGCCCATGCGGCAAGGACAAACATTCAAATCTGTTTCTAACTCGTGAAAATAACAATGGGACCAGAGTAAAAAGATGTGACCGTGTGTCCGGGCCGATTATTGAATCTCATTAGCCTACATTGTTCGCTTGAGCATGTGAGTTATGTATATCAATTGGTCACGTATTATCTAGAAATAAATAAGTTGCATTTTAGTTCCTTTTTCTAAATAATTGTGCACTTTTAATTTGGGGGACACAGCTTTTCTTGGTTAAAAAATATTGTTTTAAGTTTAGTGAAGGAAATATAAGTAATCCTAGGTATGTAGCACGAAAGTTTTAATTAAAAGGCAAACATTGTTTATATCATTCCACATATAGTAGGTGCTTATAGTAATGTTTTGGGATATGTCGCTTTTTGTACATTTTGATTTGTTGTCTTTTTTGGGTAATATTGGACACCTGGGAACTCAAATTGGTTTTCCCCATTTTTTCGACACCCGTTGGCAGCTCCTCTTGGATTTCAAATTGGCCTCTATTTCAAATATTTTTTCCCGATTATCTTTGTGGCGACTAAGAAAGGTAAAATTAGTGTACTCTACCCCTGTTTGTGATACTAAGGTTGCTATAGAAACGTTTAAGGGCAAACTTCTTTCGTTTGGCAGCCTTCTTGAATTCAATATGGCAGCAACGTGAATATAACTTTGGCATGTATCTTGACTCTGAATAAATACAGTGGTAAAATACGGTGGTAATACCCATGTTCGTGATACTAAGGTTTCTAGGAAACCGTTTTTAAGTTGCAATAAATTCGTTTGGTGGCCATCTTGAATTCAAAATGGCCGACAAGTTGAATAAACTTTGTCCGGTATCTTGACTTTTGGAATGACAACGTACTAAATTACGGTGGCAATATACCATGTTTGTGATACTGTGGTTGCTATATAAACCATAATTTATAAGTTGAAAATAATTTGGTTTGGTGGCCCTTTCTTGAATTAAATATGGCCGACATGTTTAACCCTAATTTACTAAGCCTTTTTGCATGGTTTACCGGGGGTTGTTACCACCCCTCAGGAATTATAAAGCACCGATGCTTATGCTTTTGATACCAGTGGATAAACCATGGTCCCATTTCTATGATACAAAATACATACCAGCATACCTAGTATATATCATCACAATGGAACGTCATAAAGTCCACGGGTACGGGTTGGCAAAATTGGCGTTTGATACAGAAATAGGCGAAATCCAATTTTGTGCGAAAAAAGGGTAGGAATATCGATTTTGAAGCATACACTAACCCTGGTGAAGGTGCTAAGTTCAAAATTTTCGCCTAGAAGACTGAAAAAAAAGATATTTATCTGGAAGATTTTACGAAAGTTTTTCCATTTTAGGAATCGGAGGAAAGTTCAATGGGGGTTTTGACCCCTAGACGAGGGTTAATATACTTCGGCCTATTCTTGAGTTGGAAAACTAACTTGGGGCTAAAAATTGAATTTACTGTTCCAATTTTTGGTTCGATCAGCTGTGGCCTGCCATCTTTAATTTCAAAATGGCGCTATTTTCAATTACATTCTCCCACAATATTTTGGCTTCCAAGCGACATACGTACGAGGGACAAAAGATAAGTAATATGACCAACGTAGTGATACTAAGGTTTCAATGATGCTACACCCTGGGTTCTAGCTTATTTGTTAGAACACCATATGAATTTCAATGGTCGCCACTTAAATTATTCACGTATTATTTGCTTTGATCTTTGCTGTGAGCTACATTATAAAGCAAAAGGATGGGGGGGGGGCAATAGACATGTTTGTACTACCAAGTTAAGGTTCAAAATTGACACTTTAATTGTATAGCATAAAGGTAAGAGGGGACAGAACCCGTCAGCGAGGAAATTGGAGAGAAGAAACATCTGTACTAAAAAGAATATTAATCCTTATAACAAGCGACAAATCCACCAAAGTGCCCAGGACATCAACGTGGAGTTGCCTTAGGATGCTACAACAAAAACAAAGACATCCAAAACGACATGGAAGGCTTTATGGAAGGAAGTTTGATCTTAAATGCAGGAGGAAACCGAAAGTCCAGAGAAAAACCTGCAAGGGTGGGTATGGATTGGCAACCATATTTCATGTACGATACTGGCTCGCAGGGAGGAAGCGAACCCTGGCCAAATTGGTGAAGGCGAGTCGATGAGCCACTCACCAACCCGCCGCCCAACTATGCCTAAAACCTATAGACCAAGGTGTTTATGGAAGAATCCACCGGGTGCCATCTGACACCCTTTGGGGGGCAATTGGGGTTACCAAGGTCACAAGTCACATATAAGGGGATTGAATTTCTAAAAGCTCAATAAAGTTATGAAATTTACAAATTCTTCCTCAAAAGAATAGTAATACAATACATACAAACGGCATTTGATATATAGCGCCTTCTCAAACACGTCAAAGCGCTTTACAAAATAGAGAGTAAATTACTATTTAGCCTAAAACATTGGTTCATCTTTTACAATACATGTGGTCATACATTGCGAAATTAACTTAACATCAAACTATAAAAATAAAAGAAAACAGCGCCATAATTAAATATCATGTAGGAAATAACACAAAAAATATTTAAGCACACCATCAACTATTAGGAAATAGATTGAAATTTTAGAGCTTTCTAAAGTAACAATGGACTTGGAGTGGCGAACAGAGATAGGCAAAGAGTTCCATAGCTAGGGGCCCGCCTGCTGAAAGCCCTGTCACCACTGACCTTTTTTGTGGGAGGAAACAGTGAGGAGCGTCGTGTCATCTGCAGAACGCAATCCTGGCCTGCCAGGAAATACAAAGAAGAGAGAGGGTATTCGGACAAGTAGATGGCAATTGTCCGGAAATTCCATTGTAAGTAAGAAGAAAAAGCTTTAAGACAACGCGCTCACTAATTGGTATAGCCATGGAGCTCTTTAAGGAGGGGTATGGCTGGTGTCCTTCTATCGGATCTGAACACCAGCCTGGCTGCTCTATTCTGCAAAATTGAGTTTACTCCGATCTCTGGCCGGACATTCCATAACAAAAAGGGAATTGGCCGAGTCGATGCGAGATAAAATCAGTGAACGGACCAGATGATGACAACTACAATGTGAAGAAACGGCGGATCGGTAAATATTGCGAAGTGAAGAGGTCAATGATCACAGTTCCATTTTCCAAGATATCAAGATAGCTATAATGAGAGTGCTGTGTAAAATTATATTGGTCGACCAAAATGGGCTAGATTGGATCATAACATCCAAACCCAAAAATCTTTAGCCCTAAGAGTTTCATCTGGGTATTAAATGAGGAAAAATGGTAGCTTCCTTCTGATGCCAAAATTTTGCCATGTACTCGCGCCAAGGTTCCCCATCTTGCGAAGAGTAGTAGTAGACGTGGATGGTCATTGTCAAAAATTGTTCTGTTTTCGATTTAAAGAGTTGTTTGTAAAATCTTTTTGTGGTATAATTATTTGTGTGATTATTTTGGTATGTTAAAATCTAAAACAAATATAATCGTAGGCCTATATGTTAAATATACAGTTTCTGATGCTCTCCGCTAGAAAAGCGAAAGGACACCTTCGAACCTAACAACTATAGAGATATCCTATCGCTCTTCTACCGGACCCTGCTTGAGCTCAGGCGGTTAGAGAGTAAGCGTCTTGATGTAATACGAAGGTCGGCCGGTTCGAATCCGGCCAAGCCGCACAGGGTTTTTTTTTCAAACACTATCGTGCGCTGCCAATCTCCAGGGAAAGATTAATAAAAATATAAAAAACATCCGGTCTACCCTGGGAACTAAGTAGGTTTTTAAATCTCAACACAAGTCTAATCGTAATGTTAAAATATTACAGTTTCTGATGCTATCCGCTAGGAAATGCGAGAAGGACACCTTTCGAACCTACAACATAGAGGATTATCTATGCTCTTTCTACCGACCCTGTTGTAGTCAGCGGTTAGAGGGCTGTGAATGTAAATAAGAAGAGGTTAGCCGGTTCGAATCCGGCCAAGCGCACATGGGGGTTTTTCCACACTATCGTGCGCTGGCCATCTCCAGGGAAAGATTAATAAAAATATATACAGCCATGTCTACCTGAGAACTAAGTAAGTTTAAATCTCATAGATAATCATTGTCACCTTGCCTGTTGTAATGAAATTGTGTACGATTTTAATCTATTGTTGTTCTCATTGTATATTTTATATGTTATTAGATTCTAAGTGCAATAAAAGGCATATTGCAAGATAAATAAAAACATTACTCACTTACGGTACAATCTGGGGGGGTCCCTTGGAAGAAAGCTATTATAGGTCCGATTTTCATGAAAAGGTGCATTTTGGAGATAGGGGCCTACTATGACACACCCCCAAAAATTGTCTCAAAATTGTATGTTTTATGTTTAAAGGGGCATTTCGTGATTCGCCCCCCCCCCTCGATTTACCTCAAAAAAAAGTTGAGATTTGTATATATCTGACCAGTTTAGCCTATAGAAAACATGTTTAACATAACCTAATCTTCCGTGCAAATTCGTCGTCAGGGCTATATGACGAAATTCACAATTTGTTGTGATTTCTGTCCGGAAACGGACAGAAAGTACAGCACAGTGGCCTATGGGACCGTGGGAAAAAAGTAAATTTGCTGCCTCATAAACACAAAAACGCAAGATCGGAATCATCTCAAATTTTGTTTGAATAGCTTTAAGGAATCTGGGGAAACAATGAATAAAACAGAAGGTACGGGAATCACGAAATGCAACAACATTTAAGTATAGGGATTAGGGTGGGTTTTATGATGTTATCAATATTTTAACGGTCCAGGAAAGGCAATAGGAATTGATGTTGGTTGGCAAGTATTACAAGGAGGGACCAAAAAAAGCATTTCAATATTGGGTGGTTGATGATTCATTTGGGGTGCCGATTGACGTTTCAGAGAGTAATCGAAACTTCCAGGTGACTGGTTTGAATCAATTCATGACACTGACTGAAAAATCCCCATAGTTTCACAAAATTTGTCACTGGTAGTGTATCTTTTTTCTGGCCCCCGGTTTAGTGGAATGGAATGTCAGAAAGATTGGAGTAGGTTATCATTATTATTATTATTATATTACAGAAGGCATTATAAAGCGCTCCACAAGGAACGGAGCGCTCTACAAGACAAAAGTGAATATACAAAACAAAGAGAAACATATTAACGAGGAAAAAGATATGCTTTAAGGGGGTTTGAAGACCAAAATAGAATCCGCACTTCTAAGATCGGTCGGCAACTCGTTCCAGGTTCTTGGTTGCCGCACCAGCGAAGGAGCGGTCACCATCTTTTAACTTAGTCCGTGGAAAGAGGAGACGAGTACGATCGGAAAAGGAACGGAAAAGTCTGGTCTACATTCCTAAGAATCAAAAACAGAGTGTCAAATGAACAAGGTCATAAGGTTGAAGGAGCCTGACATACACTTGTAAAATGAATATTATAAAGCAGCATCTTGAAACGATACGCTCTTTCACAGGTAACCCAATTTAAAAGGTTAAGCAAGCCACGCGGATGACTGGTCTCATCCACAAGCAAAGACTAAGCACGCAGCTTTGTTTTGAAGACGATGGAGGCGCTTTGCTATCAGAGGTGTGCCCCGACAAAAGGGAATTCGCATATAAATCAAGGGGGAGAGGACCAGTCCTCGGACGGCATGGTGACAGGCCTTTTTAGTAATGAAACGGCGTATTCGCCATAGGTTGCGCAAATGAAAATTAACAGTTCTACAAATTTATTGATGTGATGGGACATATTACGAGACCCCACAAGGGTGACACCCGAGGTTTTTACAGAATCAGATGGGTAAATAAATAAGTTATTAATCTTTAACCTAACATAGGACAAAGATGGCAAAATTCGAGAGTTTGCAAAAATGAAAACTTCATCTTTTTGGTTCAGTTGATAGATAAGTTATGGACATCCAAGACCTAAACATAGATATACAGGAGGAGAGGTGATCAAGGACACGTGACGTCTCAAAAACTCTTGGATCGAACTCAGCTGAGCTTGATATCGTCAGCATAAGCATGAACGGAAATTGTGGGGACCTATGATCAGATCAACAACGGGTGTAATGTACATGGTGAATCCTTGTGGCCAATAATAGAACCCTGTGGACAATGAATATCCGGACATGTCAGCGGAAAATTCATGGTTAATTACGACTCGGGTAGTGCGATTATCAAGCTAAGATTTATACCAAGATTGGGACAGCACCTCCTATGCCAAAACGATGCTCAAGCCTTTTCAACAAAAATATGATCAACAGTGTCGAAAGCGGCGGACATGTCGGTAAGACCATGAAGACGGCTTTGACTGTTTTTTTTATCCAAAGACCTACGATATCGGGGTGCACTTTTAATTGCGCTGTCTCGGTACTATGTTGCCGTTGTACGCGGAAATGAACACCTCGGAAAGGACAGTTCCGTTGACATGGTCCGTTATCTGATGTGACGCCGCCTTCTCGATGATTTTAGACAGAATTGATATTTGCTACAGGTCTGTAACTTTTTCCAAAATTCAGAGTTCCAATGTACTCTTTTTTTTAAATATGGAGTAACAATGGAAGTTTGAGAAATCGGGGAAAATGCCAATGTTCAGGGATGAGTTCACAATTTGTGTAATAATAGTGACAGGGTTACGAAGGTTGTCTTCACAAACCAGGAAGGGAAAGTGTCGAGAAAACATTATTTCTAGGGAAACCTTTGATAATTTTGTCACATCTAATCAGTTAATGACTTGAATTCACAACGGAGGTAGAGAAACAACGGGTGATGTGGGGAGAAAAATCCGAGTTAACGTTTGCCGGGATCTTCTGAACTTTTTCAGGGAAAAAGTTCAAGAATTATTTGTACGCTCTATGTTAAATTGCAAATGGCAAGTTTTGTGGGTTTATTTTAGGAGGTTATTAACTGTAAAGTACATCTCGTGGACACTAGCATCAAATAACTTCGCTGGCAAAGTATTCCGTTTTCGCTCAGTGATTAATTTACAGACAAAACAGATTTTTGTGTATCAAGGCTTCACATCTTCATCAGCGTGGCTTTTCTTCCATTTTCGTGCAATTTGACGACGAATGCGCTGGCAGAATGATGGCGTGATTGTACCAAGGGAGTTTGTGTCTGACAGCACGCTCTTTACTAATGAGTGGGCAAACACTATTAAGAACAGATAACGTTGATTTTTTCATACTGGTCTGTAAGAAAATTGGGGTCACCACTTGTGGAAAATCAAGTAAAACGCTCATGAAGGAGTTCCTTCAAAATGTTCATGGTCGATTTTTCCAAATTACGAAATGTTTGAGGTAATCTTCATGGAGGGGGTTTAACAAAGTTGCAAGAACAATGTGGGGGGGGTTTTTCCTGTGGGGGGGAGGGGGGGAAGGAGGGGCGGGGGGGGCGACCCGGGGTGGGGGGGGGGGGGGGGGGCGGGGTGACGATTTTTACCAGAAAAAGGCGGAGGGTGTATCTGGACGTCCTGAAATAAGGTATAATCGCAGCGAGCCAATAACCAGATTCTAAAAGTATGCCCGGTCATGTGTAGGGCATTTAACAAACTGCTGGAAAACAGCATTAGAAATAATCTCCAGCACCTGCTTAAGAGTCCCACTATCAGGTAAATCAACATGAACATTGAAGTCGCCCATTAACACTGTTTTTCTAGGGTTAACACCACTTCCTCAAAGAATGATCTAATTCTTTGAGATATGCAGAAGGTTTTAAGTTATTGACACGAGATGGTGGGGGGCTGAAAGGCGATGAGCTGGATGGAGTCTTAATTTTAACAAGGCATGTTCAAAATTAATAGAATTAATCCGGATGCATTGTGCGCCACATCAAGAGTTTTCTTGAAAATGATGCCGATACCAACCTCCATAAGTAGTTGCTCCCTTGGGGAAGTTCAGGAAGTGTAGACGGGTGAGAGCATTCACCAATAACTACCTGATCTTCATTGGTAAGCCAAGTTCTTTTCCTGGGACATTAAAGCCAAAATATGCCAACTGAGAGTTATCAGAGAGGTGTGGGAACAGTGGCGTAACCAGTGCGGGGGACAGCGCCCCCACCCCCCCCCCCCCGACACATAAAAAAAATCGGAAAGGGAGCAAAAGGTGGGAAGGGAGCAAAGGGAGGAAGAATAATACAATAGCGGTTGAATACGGCCGGTGTTAATTTTAACATCCTAGTTTTGTAGTGGAGGCCTATATAATTCTAAAATGAAAGTTGATTTTAATTTTTTCTATTGGCATCCCATAGGGTAGGGCTTGACATAAGGCTACCAAAGTTCAAAGTTAAATTATATTTCCGAATGCCTTTTAATATGGAGTTTAGAACTGAATATAACCTGCCAATATAATCTAAAATGATTTTATATCTTATCGGTGGGACCCCATAAGGCTGCGTAGGGCCTACGTTACTGTTATACCGAAATCGGGGGGGGACTCGCTGGATAAAAATATTTGTTGCGGAGTACCGGGAAGAAATCTCGATGAGAGATCAAAGCTTGGGTAACGGATTGATTAACATATCACACCAGATCTTAGTCTGGTAAGGGTTTATAAATAATTAAATACACAAACTAGTGGTTCAACCATTTCTTTGGGCGTTAGAACGGCCCGAACATGTGCGCATACATCAACATCATAAATTACCATATCAAAACACAATGTACATTTAAATAATATTTATTACATAGTTCACCTTCCACAGCATATTGCAATTTGTTTCCGTTGCACGACTAACAGTTAAACCACTAAACATGTGAGTTCGGCTATACAAATTCCATTGGCAAATTGTAATGCGAGAAATTTACTCGCCTAAATCCTACATGAATTGGGAGCCTCTACACCAAGAGATGCTGCTAAGACGAAGAGCCACAGTCAAAAATACAACGAGAGAAAACCTGCAGTTTTATTACCCGAGACGAGGAGCACTAACAAAGAAAACACAAAGGCGACCCTGAAGATTATCGACTGAGCAATTCATTGTTAGCATCTCTATCGTGCATGTAAAAAATATATAAGGGAATTAAATTTCAAGAGTAGCGAGAGCGTTTATTTCGATGATAAAAAATTTCGTCAAAACAACGCCCTCCTACCAAAAATTTGGCTCACTGGACAAAATTAAGGATTTTTGTTCAATGTTATTGGCAAACTCACTAACATATCATAAAATATAAAGTACATAATAATATTATTAAATAAAGTAAAATTTGATTTTTGAGGGTTTTTTTCCAAACAGATCGTGGAACTGAGTTGTCATATCCTCTTCATTTGAATCCAATTGTGAATACCTTTCAGGAGTATTCCTACTCGTCTTATTTTCTGTGTAATTGCGGATAGGTCCATTTCTCGACATCGGTTCTTTCATTTCCGCGTTTGTGTTTTAAGTACATTTTCTGCGAATCCTTGTCCAATTTTTCATATACAATTGCGTGAGCGTCCACTTTCTCTGCATATGTTCTTTCTTCAGCATGTATAATGTGTTCGGGAATGTGCCAGACAAACAGTTGTTCATGATCGTTGAGCTCATAATGCATCACGATCTGAGGTCTGGAAGTATCTTCCGTAGAATAGTCAACTAAACTACACCTCACACTTAACGAATCCGCAAGCCTAGAACAACTTGAAGTAGTTAAGCGGAAAGTTCGAGTTCTTGTTCGTAGACCAATCAGTCCCTAATCATGATAATGGTGATTCGCAAAACATATTGCGTTTTCGTCGGAATTTTGAAATGCCATCAGTATGTTGCTTGCTTGAAGAGAAAATATGGTTGTTGACTTCCTTTCTGTGGAATTATGATACAAAATTAACCTGACAAGTAGTTGTTCAAGTGATTTTGGTTTCACGGAAAATATTACTTCACCCAACATTTCAAAATAATGATTGTCACCGTTTACAAGTCCACGACAAAAAAAAATTTGTTCCATACATAACATAAACATGAAATAAAAAAACGATGGTGATTGTCCCATTTGCAAATAATCTACGTAGCAAATTGTTTCCACATTGGGGACATAACATTAAATATACTAAATAAACGATGGTGGCGTCAAATAATAATAAATTTATATCTTATTACTACTTAGGTGTAATAAAGGTCAGGGATTACCACATTGTCACAACATACGCCCATTTAATGATCCAAAATAATTGGATATTGTTACAAAAATTACAAAAAATAAAAATTACAATAATTGTTTACAATTTATCTCTAACAACATTTAGCGTTGGATCATACTGCTTCAAAACAACTTACATTACATGTGGATAATAATCACTTAGACACCTAATGTTAGCTATACTAATGGATATTTTAAATGATTACAAGTGTTATACCAATTCCTTTATGTATCATTTGAATAGTATTTCCACTAATAAAATGCAGATTATGAATATCATGACATCAGTGATTTTTGCATTCATAAAGACTCAATTCTAGAAAACTTTTAGACACCTTTTTGAAACGAGAACGGGAATTGAGCCAAACTCGCTTGAGTGGAAAATGATAATCGTCTGCACCCATCATCCAATTTGAGCAATATATCAATTCAAACCTAAAGCTTATCCGTTACGTTCCCAAGCTTCAAAAATATTATATAATTCCCAATTTGGCAATCGGCAACCTACTGAGGTCATTTCTACACAAGGGCTTGGCCATCGCATTGTGCAGAATTTGACATGTGGCAACCTGTTTATTTTATAGGCCTAAAAGTAGCATATTAGTTTGACAAAATAGGGGGAACAAATTTTGTATCATCAGGCGCCAAGTGGACTTTCTACCTGGCAAACGGGCGGTTATTTATCCGAATATCGCGGAAAAATTGCATAATGTAATGGATCAAAATGGCCGATTGTTCTTTTTTAGTCATCGGAATTTACCACATTGGTGAATTCTCGCGAGTGGCATTTAATATAAGCAATCGAAACATACCTCTATCTACTCTGCTCAACAAAAATATGATATTATAGGTAACATTTCAATTCTGAAGTTGTTTTAAACATGAAACATTTTAACCCTCATCCATTTCAAATAAAACACAGCAATACATAGTTATATAATTTTACTTCTACATTTCTATATATAGATTTCTTACACATTACATAACATATTCCCCAATTTTTGTCAGGATTGAATTTAATTCCACAATGATAAATAATTTTCTTGAAATTTAGACTAGAGCCCTGAGGGGCAAGATTTTTTTCACCTCGACCCTAACTACCCCGGTGTATCTGTCCCCGCCCCCGACCGACCCGATAATTTAAGGGCAAAACCGCCCGACCCGACCGGCTACTTTTTTCATGGACCGACCGCCTCTTTTATAGACCAGACCGGATGCTCACGTAAATTCCCGGTAGACACGAGTCCATGTGAACTGTGAAGTTGTTTTCAAATTCAATTGTCTTGGTGTAACCGCGCTACTTGGTATTTACGTGATGTTCAAAAAATTGTTACGGATACCTTGAGCCATTGCCATTCTTGGTAAAGTTTACCTTTTCCGAAAATACAAGATAATATTGACAAAAATCTTGTTGTAAATGTTAAAACTATATCAGTGAATGCGAAAGTGATGAGACGGATGAACCTATCATTGGCGTTAAATTTCTTTTTGACATGGGGGAGGGTTGATGAAAATTTATGAATGAGTTCGGGGTTTGGAAAAGATCCAGTACTAGCAGATGTTGCGCGCGAGAGATCTAAAAATTATGCATTTAAGCTATAATCGTTAAATGTGATTGCGAAGCGCGAGACATCACATTTTTAAACAAAATGGAAAATATGAGGTTATGTTGGTCAAAAACGCATGAACGGACATCAAACAAGGGGGATGATCGTATTGACCCCCCCCCTCATCAAAATTATGGGGGGACTTACGCCATTTTACACATTATTGTTTTTATAATGAAATTAAAAAACTGCAGTTGTCGTGAAGGGAGCACTATAGTATAGAAGTCCCAATTGGGTTAGTTTTTTCGCAGAAAAATCCCTGACATGGGCCCATTTTTCAAGCCAAACATCCCCTAGATATGGGTCATGTTTGATCTTTCAAATAAAGGCCAATGTTTTAAATTTCACAATCAGAACAAATCAGATGCGACTTTGTTCGACTCGGGAATTCGTGTTGCCGTTAGGTTGCATGCCCTACCCCCCCCCCCCTCCCGGTCCGACGTTGCGCTGGTTCCACTCATTTTCTTCAATATTAGAGGGAATTACAAGTTTCCAGGAACCAGCGAACATCTTCAGCCGGTCTGTGAAAGAGAACAGTGGGGAAGCGCCGCAGTGTACTTGTTATGCTATATGTATTAAAAAAAATGAAACTGGCAACCTCGCGAAACTATGGTATGAACGAAACACTTTTGGATTTTAAACTGGAAAATGGATTTAGAATCCTTACTGAAGTCTTACATTACGGGCCGATTCGTAACTATGGCTTTGTCATGTGCATGTAGTGTAAAATGATTTGATTTCAGACAAACCATTTTTGAGAAATGGGGCGGAGCACTCCACTTACTGTCATACTAATCCTTAAGTTAAGGACGAACCGTCGCCGGGAAATGCGACGGTGAGGTTTGCAGAACTAGAAGATGAAACAGGCCAATCCCAATATACATTTTCATATATGTTGCTCTGATTTTTTAACATCCCTTAAAATTATTTCCCCGGACCGAAAACCACACTAGCCCCGCCCCTACCTCTACCCGTCCAAAATATCCCCGGGACCGGACGGCCGTGAATAATTTGCTTAAAGTGCACCCCGACCCGTTTCGGTCCGGTCGGGTCCGGTCCGGTCCGGGGAATTTACGGGGATACGGGGTGCCCCGCAGGGCTCTCTTTAACTTTTAACTTACCAGTACTTTTAACGGGATGGGGGGCCTTAGAGCGCTAGAGCAGCTGCGTTAAAATTTGTCGTCTTGGTTCCCAGTGTGTCTTGAATTTGGAAAATTCCCGCCACTGATTAATCCTCGAGTCGTTTCTTCCTATAGAAGCGAACCTCTAAGTAATCTTCATCATGGCGTACTCTTGAGTTGGATTCTTGAAATTGGCGTAGGCCTGAAACAATTGGAATTTGATTTTTCTCAGATTCTTGGTAGCCAAAAGTTGGTCAAATACATCTTCAGGACAATCGTCATGAACAAGGCTGGGATTGGAGCCTCGGATCTGGATCCATAGGAACGATATCATTACTTGGACGGACGTATCTATTATACGCAAATTTCATGCGGTTCACCTGTACCGTGGAAGACATCAGTTTATTGTTTTCGAGATTGCGTACTTTGAAATTGAACTGGTCCAGTTTTGTTGTCCAAAAGATCTGGTCCTGCCCAGAACTTGTGAGTTTACGTGACAATCCCTGCTGCAATGTGCGGGTATAAACAACTCCACAACTGAGTGGTCGCCCACCTGATATGGAACATCTTGCGTGCGCTCGTCAAAACGCTCTTTCATGATTGCATTGATTTTGCTCAGTAAGACGTTTTGAGATGTCCCTAAACACTTCTAATTGCGACACTAAATTATGAATATGATCGCGAAGGGTTCTGTCTGGATATTTGCATTGAGCCAGAAGTGTTTACATCTATCGGAGTCTATCTTCTCTTCCATACAACATGAAGAACGGACTAAATCCGACTGAATTTTCAGCAGGATTTGTTCTAATAAGGCACATGGTAACCGTCAAGTATTATCGGCCAGTCTTTATGGAACTCATTGACATAGTGCGAGATGGTATCTAAATCACCGCATTAAACCGTTCCTGAATGGCATTACATTGCGGATGATATGAACTATTGTTTAGCTTTTGTGTGCGCGTGATACGACACCTTCAACACAATTTAGAAAGGAATTCTTACCTGGTCGCTCACACACGGTGTTTTGAGGACTACCATGTTCACATATGATATAGTCCAAAAAAAGCCCTGGCAATGGTTGACGAATCAATCACCTTCAACGGTACCAAGAATTGGCCATCTTGTGGGCAGTGGTCTGTGAACAAGCCCTATCGATTGCCAGAAGTTGTAGTCGGTAAGGGTCCCAATATGTCAACACACTAACTCTTTCGAAAGCTGCGGCTGGCACTTTCATTGTAAGCAATGGGGCTAATACTTTGTGCCTATGTGTTTTTCTTTTCTTGCGAACAAGAAATTGCGTGATCGAACCCAGTTGTCCACGTCCCGATACATGCCTTGCCAAAAGTAACGTTGAGCATTATTTCTGTTATAGGTTCTTTGAAATCCAAATGTGTGCAGCTAACACGTGATCGTGACAGTTATTTAAAACTGGTATCAACTAAACAAACAAGGAACTATCCCACCGATGACATTTTTCTCTGGTACCCATCTTTTTGCTGGAGTAAATGCCATAATGTTATACAATAATCCGTCATGTGCATAATATTGATCAGATTGCAATACTAAATTTCTAGCCTTCTGAAGCATCATCTTGTAATGCAATCATCTCAAGGTATTTCAACATTAGGACCTGACAAATCATCAGTAACAAACTTGTTTGAATTGGTCTAAATTGAGCTCAATGGGAAAGTCTGGTACGTTATGCTTTATGCTTCGTGTCATTCTTTACGTTTTCCTTGTTGATGCGACGATTCTTTGAACACACGGCTCTACGACAGGACGAAGTTAACATCTGGCAGGATTTTGCATGAAGTCGTAGGCCATCTCGTCTAATTCTGAATTTACCCAGTCTACCTTATTAACTCTGTAGTATCAGCGGTTTTAGTATTTGCAGAATGATCAATGATTACAATCTGCACAGTACCCAATTGGGCATAATCTCTTCTAATCTAAGGGCGTCGGCGTTAGTGTTTTGACAACCCTGGATGTGCACTACATCAAAAACGCTCCCCTGTACTTCAGACCCCTCCGCGCTAAGCGACCTGATGTTTTTTTGTTACCAAAAGTCCATTTCAAAGCACAATGATCTGTTTTTTGTTTTTTTCACAGTGAACTTGACGCTGTGTTGCAAATATGGGGCGTCTTTCTTAACTCCTTCAACTACTGCCAATGCCTCAAATTCAGTGGGTGGTGTAATTCTTTTTCGTCATCTGTCAATGTTCTACTACTAAAGCTACCACCAACGCTAACTCACCATGTCTTTCTTATCTTGCTTCTGTGGCCAAATAAGCCTAGACCGTACCGCAAGCATCCGTTTGGAGGATAAATTCTGTGCCATTTGAAAGCTGGATAAGCTAAATAGGTGGTTCTATTAACTTTTCTTAATCGTTTTCGAACAGCTTGTGACATTTTCCAGCCCAAACAAAGGCACGTCTTTCCTGGTCAATTGGTAAGGGGTTCCTGCATTTTGCAAAAGTCTTGAATGTACTTCCTAATATCCCACAAACACTAAAAATGACCGAACTTCAGAAACCTTGGCAGGAGTTGGATATTCCTTTACATTTTAACTTTGGCAGGATCTGTCGCAATTCCTTTTCACTTACTACATGACCTCAAGTACTTCACTTCTTTTTGACCAAAGTACACTTCTTAGTTGAATTTTGCGAGACCTGCCTGACGCAAACGATTAAAAACCTGCTTCACAAATGACTCAAGTGTTCGAAATTAGCTACTAAAAATTATACATCGTCTAAGTAACATAACAATTTTGCCAGTTAAGACCTCGCAATACCTCCTCTTCATGGCTCTTTGAAACGTTCGGGGCATTATGTATATCCAAAGGCTTCTTTTCAAATTCTACAGACTCATCTCGCTTGAGTCACGCATGCAGTGAGAGGCTTTGCTCTTTCTTCTAAGCCTCTTTGCCAATATACAGAAGCAAGGTCTCATGTAGAAAATACTTGGGTTTAGCAACACCTAAGCTATCAAGCATCGTTAATATTTGGCAACGGACATTGGTCACCGTGACAAATGTCGTTCATTTCTTGAATTTATTGAAACCTGTAAGATCCAGTAAACCAGCCTTTGGGTACCATACTACAGGGAACCTCCATGGACTAGTCGATTCCCGAATTATTCCCTTGATCCTAAACATTTCATTAACTGTTGTTCTGATATCAGCTTGCATTGTGGAGAATATCTATATGGTCTTGATCTAATAGTAGGATGTCCATCTGTGATTATGTCATATTTCACACCCGAATAATTTTCCATGAGGACCTTCTACTTTAAATACATCATATACTCCCTATAGATCAGTAATTTCGAAGTTTCCTGAAGATGTTAATTATCAGTGTTTAAAGACCTTTAGAAAGAACTTCTTTAAGGTCAGAATCATACTATCCACTGAATATGAATGTCCTCCATTATTACATTTCCTCATTCAATCAGGAAAGAACAACCTTCTAATTTAATGAGGGTAAATGTGCCTAATTTGGTACGAGGGTACAAAATGATGGATCGTCTGATTGTTTCATTACTACTAAATGATTACACAAATTGATCAAATACACTGGAAACGGTATTGGCGACCAAAATTCCTAAAGCAGTGACACGCCTTTCCACCTTGACAAATGCCAATGGTTGTGCCGGTAACTTGTTGGATATTTTTTCTCGTCACGGATTGGTATGAGGTGGGATTTCCTGTTTGCCAGAACTCTAATATACTGCATTCTTTTTAGCTTTCAATTTGTTATTGCCACAATCAATACTTGCACAATGTTCCTTCAAAAACGTGCTTCCCAAAATCAGATCAGACAATTGAGATTTCTAGCAATTATTCAGATGCAACTGGAAAAAGCACTGGCATTGACAGAGAAGAAGTAACATGATCCGTTTATTTTTCCAAATTGTTCCCATTGTCTGCACGAGCCAATGCAACCTGGTTTTTGTATCATATGTGAACTCAGGGAGTATGGGTTATATAACCAATCGATCGATATTTTATTTTATGTCACCTGTAAGCTATTACACTCTACTCACTCTACCGAATGCCATTTACGGAAGCGGAAAGGTAATTTTCAGCGATAGCTTTATTTCAATGAGAGCCCTGCGGGGCCCAAGAATTTTTTCACCCCGACCCGGACTACCCCGGTGTACCCGTCCCCGACCCGATAATTTAAGGGCAAACCCGACCGACCCGGACCGGCTAGCTTTTTTCCTGGACCGACCGCCTCTTTTATAGACCAGACCGAATGCTCCACGTAATATTCCCCGGTAGAGTGAGTCCATGTGAACTGTGAAGTTTGTTTTCAAATTAAATTGTCTTGGGTAACGCGCTTTGTATTTACGTTATGTTCAAAAATTGATTACGGATAACTCGCGCGGCCCTTGCCATTCTTTGGTCAAATTTTACCTTTGTCCGAATCGAATATAATAATTGACAAAAAGTCTTTGTTGTAATGTTTAAACTATATGAGTGAATGCGAAATGTGATGAGACGGATACCTTATCATTGGCGTTAAAATTTCTTTTGACCATTGGGGGGATGGGGTTGATGAAAAATGATGAATGAGTCGGGGTTTGGAAAAGAATCCATTAACTATCATATTGCGCTCGAAGCGCTCTAAAATTATGCCTTTGAGCTATAATCGGTAAAGTGTGATTGCGAAGCGCGCAGAAATCTACCATTTTTAAACTAAAATGGAAATAATGAGGTTATTTTTGTTCACAAAGCATAACGGACATCAACATAGGTGGATGGCGTATTGACCGACCCTCCCCCCCCCCCCCCCCCCCACATCATCAAATATGGGTGGGATTTACGCCCTATTTACACCTTCTTGGTTTTAATATGAAATTAAAACAAACTGCAGTTGTCGTGAAGTGCCACTATATTAAGAAGTCCCAATTGGGTTAGGTTTTTCGCAGAAATCCCTAGACATGGGCCCCATTTTTCAGCCAAAATCCCCTAGATAGGGTCATGTTTTATCTTTCTTTCACAGATGAAAGGCCATGTTTTCAATTTCACAATCAGAACAGCTCATATGCGACTTTGTTCGACTCAGGGATTCGCTGTTGCCGTTAGGGTTGCATGCCCCACCTCCCCCCACCCCCCCCCCCCCCTTCCCGGTCCTACGTTTGCGCTGGTTCCACTCATTTTCTTTTTCTTCAATATATAAGGGAATTCAAGGTTTCCAGGAACAGCGACATCTTCAGCGGTCTGTGACGAGGATCATGGTGAACCGCCGCAGTGTACTTGGTTATGCTATATGATTAAAAAACTGAAACTGGCCAAACCGCGAATCTAGTGTATGAACGAGAACCTTTTGGCTTTTAACTGTAAGGAATGGATTTAGAATCCAATACTGAGTCATTAAATGTACGCCGATTCGGAACTATGCTGTCATGTGCAATGTAGTGTAAAATGATTTCAGACAACCATTTTTGAGAAATGGGGCGGAGCACTCCCATTACTGCATACAATTCTTAAGTTTAAGGACGAACCGTCGCCGGGAAAAATGCGACGGTGAGGTTGCAGAACTAGATGAAACCAGGCCAATCCCAGATATACATTTTCATATATGTTGCTCTGATTTTTTAAAAGCGTAAATTAATTGTCCCCTGACCGAAAGCCACATAGCACCGACCCTACCCGACCCGTTCAAATGATCCCTGGACCGGACCGGACCAGACCGGGAATAATGTGCTAAGTGCACCCCGACCCGGTTCGGTCCGGTCCGTTCGGTCCGGTCCGTGGAATTTCGGGGATTCGGGGTGCCCCCCCCGCAGGGCTCTAATTTCATACATATTCAGAACTTTGAATATCACTCTGTGTATAAGATGGTAAACGTTTGTGTTCTGCAGTTCTTCACAATCTACAAAAGTACATACAGGTTTCATGTTTTCTTGACTAAGCTTGACCCCCACCCGCGTGTTTTTTGAACACGTGTTTTCTTTCTCTCGTACGCAGATGGGTCCATTCGTTTTAAAGGTTCCCATCACCCCATGTTTTGCGTAACATTTCCTTCCTCCACCCATGACCTCTGCGACCACACCTAAAACATACAAGAGCCCTGCTTGCCCTTAATTTGATTGATGTGCCGGTCGTTTCCATGACTCAAAGATGAAGGAAAATTCACTTGACTTGGATTTGTCAAACTCTAATTTTGCCAAGTCTAGACGTTTAGTTAGAGACACACTTGTTATTGAATCTAGCGTTGACTGAATTGAACTAACAGATTCATGGTTTTTCTTCAGGTTTATCAAACATGAAGTTTCACTTTCACTGGCAGTATTTTGCACTGCGAGACCCAATCTAGCCGCGTCTAAAGCTTCCCGAAAAGTTTTTGTTTGTTTTGAAAATAACAAAACCACGAGTCGATGGTAAAAGATCCGCGGACAAAATTGAACAATTGTTCAGCAGTCTGGTTTCTTAATTTTCTACCCAGCGCATGATATCGGAAGCTACTTGTCAAGCGATTCGTTAATGAATTGCTTGCGCGATAACAATTTAGATTCTACACACTCCAGCGCCATGATTCGCCTTCAAATGTTCTTTAAGAAGTCATGGATCTTTTGCAAAGCAAAACCGTGTCTTTATCCGCCTTCTGCTATGATTCCAAAAAAGGCTAGCATACCCTATTAATATTGATATATAGCGCAAGCGTGATTTATCTGCGTATAGTCTCGAAGTGCCATGATGATTTTTAAATTTAAGAACAATGAAAGCATCTAATACTTTCAAAGGATTACCTGAATATTAAGATGTAACGTACAAATCTTATTTTTAGCTCACTACAATATTCAATTTCGCATCAGAACTACTATCACTATCAATTCCGATGTCAATCACGAAATAACATAACATTTGAAACGTAATTACAGGTAAGAGCATTCATCAACATGTATCACATTGCCTGCTATGTTGAAGGCGAAATCATCTTTAACTACTCGCACAATTAAATACCGACATAAAATCAATGCCTAAAATTTCAGCCAATAGTTTGTATACCGGTTATACTCACACAATACATCTCACACGCTACCATAAAATCAAATCATGCATACACTAGACAAATACAATTCGTATTAGCCTAGATTGCGGCGGCGGTATCGATTTGTAAGTTAACGCCCATTTTGGTAACAACATCCCTCATGACAAACGGGCCTATATATCTATTAATAATTATTACCTCTACGTGTCTATAAAGTACATGTATACTCAATTTGACGCCCCAAATAAATCACAACAAAATACGCACCATCATAATCCTTACTCAAACATAAATAAAAATAAAAGTGGTAATGGTAGCCTGCGTGCTCATCTTCCCGTAGTTTTGCTGCTGACGATCAAAAATGCACAATGCCTCAATGATGTACCCTGACTAGATCCTCATACATTGATATAACAAAATTACCATATATCCCGGATCCATCCTCCACCAATTTTTATAACCGAAATCGAGGGGGGGGACTCGCTGTGATAAAATATTTGTCTGCGGAGTACCGGAATAACTCGATGAGAGATCAAAGCTTGGGTAACGGATTGGTTAACATATCACATCAGATCTTAGTCTGGTAAGGGGTCTAAATACTTTCAATACACAACTAGTGTTCAAACATTTATTTGGGCTTAGAACGTCCCGTAACATGTTTCGCATACTCACAATTCAATAAATACCATATCAAAACACCATGTACATTTAAATAATATTTATACATGTTCACAACCTTCAACAACAGCATATGCAATTTGTTTCCTGTTTGCAAGACTACCAAGTAAACTAACATGTGAGTTAGGAATATAGCAATTCATTTGCACCATTGTATGCAGAAAGTTACATCGCCTAAATCTAACATGAATTGGGAGCCTCAACCCAAGAGATGCTGCTTCAGAAGAAGAGCACAACAGTCAAACACACGAGATAAAACCTGCAGATAGTTTTATTACCCGAGGAGTACGAGTTCGCCTAACAAAGAACAAATAGCGCCCTGAAGATTATCGTACTGAGCAATCCATTGTTCGCATCTCTCTCGTGAGTAAAAAAAAAATATATACGGTGAATTAAATTTCACGAGTAACGATTAAAGCGGTTATTTTCGCTGAAATCAAAATTATCGTCACAATTTGAAATAAAGCTATCAGATGGAAAATACCATTCCGCTTCCGTAAATGGCATCTCGGTAGAGTGTTTAATATATACAGGTGCATCAATTAACCTCATCGATCAGGACTTGGTTATATACCCAATACCCTGAAGGTCAACATTATGATACAAAAACCTCGTTTGCATTGGCCTCGTGCAGCTAAGGAAGCAATTTGGGAAATAACTGGCTTCATTGTGTTACTTATATCTGTCAATGCAGGGATTTCTTCCAGTGCCTCTGAATATTGCTCGAAATCTCAATTCTGATATGATTTTGGGAAGTAAGTTTTTGAAGGAACATTATGCAATTATTGATTTGGCAAAACAAATTGAAGCTAAAGAAATGCAGTCATATTAGAGTTCTGGATAAACAGGAAATCCACTCAACTCAATACGTTGTGCGAGCAAAAATATCCAAACAAGTTACGCACAACCATGGAATGTGTCAAGTTGGACGGAGTGTCAATGCTTTAGAATTTTGGTCGCCAATACCGTTTCCAGTGTATCTGATCAATGTGCTCATTTAGTAGTAATGAACACATCAGACGACCACTTCATTGTACCCTCGTACCAAATTAGGTACATTTCCCTCAGTCCAATCTGAGAAGGTTTTTAATTGCAGATTTGAATGAGGAAATTGTTAATGAAGTAATTAATCTTCAGTGGATAGTAATTATTCTGCACTAAAGAAGTTTTTCTATAAGTGTCTTTACCACACTGATCAGTAACTCTCAGAAACTTCAGAAACTTATATCTATTTGGGAGTTATTGATGTTTTAAAGTAGGAGATTGGGTCCTCATGGATTATTAGGGTGTGAAACATGACATAATCACAGTTGGACATCCTCATATTTAGATCAGACAATATAGATATGCTCCACATATATGCAAGCTGATATCAGGGAAACAAGTTAATGAAATGTTAGATCAAGGATAAGTGCGGGAATGACTAGTCCATGGAGTTTCCTGTATGTATGGTACCAAAGGCTTGGTTCCTCATGGAATCTTACAAGGTTTGGCAATAAAATTTCAGAAATTGAACGACATTTTGGTCCACGTGCCAATTTTCCTTTGCCAAATATTAACGATGCTTTAGATAGCTTAGGTGTTGCTAAACCAGGTATTTTCTACATTAGACCTTGCTTCTGGATATTGGCAAAAGGTTAGAAGAAAGAGCAAGCCTCTCACGCATTCGTGACTCAAGAATGTCTGTATGAATTGAAGGAATGCCTTTTGGATTGCATAATGCCCCGGCAACGTTTCAAAGAGCCATGCAGGAGGTATTGCGAGTTCTTAACTGGCCAAATTGTCTTATGTACTTAGACGATGTCATAATTTTAAGTAGCTCATTCTTCAGAACACTTGAGTCATTTGAAGCAGGTTTTTAAGTTTGCGTGCAGGAGGTCTCAAATTGCAAACCTAAGGAAGTGTACTTTTGGTAAAAAGAAGTGAAGTACTTGGGTCATGTAGTCAGTGAAAAGGGAATTGCGACAGATCCTGGACAAGTTAAAATTGTAAAGGAATATCCAACTCCTGCCAAGGTTTCTGAAGTTCTGTCATTTTTAGGTTTGTGGGATACTATAGGAAGTACATTAAAAACTTTTGCAAAATTGCGGAACCCCTTACCAATTTGACCAGGAAAGACGTGGCCTTTGTTTGGGATGGAAAATGTCCACAAGCGTTCGCAACGATTAAGCAAAAGTAATAGAACCCTATTTTAGCTTATCCCGCTTTAATGGCAACAGAATTGATCCTCCAAAAACGGATGCTTGCGGTACGGGTCTAGGCTTTCATTTTGGCACAGAAGCAAGATAATAAAGAATGCGTGTAGCTCTGGGGGAGAAACATTGACAGATGCCGAAAAGAATACACCACCACTGAATTAAGAGGCAGTGGCAGTCGTTTAAGGAGTTAAGAAATACGCCCCATATTTGCAACACAGCGTCAAGTCACTGTGAAACAGATTAATTGTGTTTGAAATGGGCTTTTTGGTAACAAAAATACATCAGGTCGCTTAGCGCGGATGGGCTCTGAAGTTACATGGATATAGTTTGATGTAGTTGCACATCCAGGGTTGTCAAAACACTAACGCCGACGCCCTTAGGAGAATAGATTATGCCCAATTGGGTACTTGTGCAGATTGTAATCATTTCATTCTGAAACTACTGAACCGCTGATACTACGAAGGTAATAAGGTTAGACGGGTAAATCAGAATTAGACGAGATGGGCCTATTTTTTGTTTTTTTTTTTTTTTTTTTTTTTTTGTTTTTTTGTTTTTTTTTTTTTTTTTTTTTTTTTTTTTTTTTTTTTTTTCGGTCGATGCAAAATCCTGCAGATGTTAACTCTGTCCGTAGTAGAAGTGGTTAAGAATCTTCGCTATCAACAAGGGAAACGTGTCAAGAATGACAAGGAGCAATCAAAGAATAAGATACCAGATTTCATTGAGCTCAATTTAGCCCATTCAAACAAGTTGGTTAACTGATGATTTCCGGCTCCTATGTTGAAATACCTTTAGATGATGAATTACAGAGATGTCAGAGGCTAGAAATTATTTGCAATCTGATCAATATTATGCACATGACGGTTATTGTATCACATCTGGCATACTCCAGCAAAAAGATGGGTACCAGAGAAAATGTCCATCGGTTGGTATATTCTGTTTGTTTAGTTGATACCGTTTTAAATACTGTCCAGATCAAGGGTTAGCTGCACATTTTGGATTTCAAAGAACTATACAGAATACCGTCAACGTTACTTTTGGAAGGCAGGTATCGGGACGTGGACAATGGGTTCGATCAGATTTCTGTTCGCAAAGAAAAAACATAGGCACAAAGTATAGCCCATTGTTACATGAAAGTGCCAGCGCTTCGAAAGAGTTGTGTGACATATTGGGATGACTCCACAACATAATATAGTTCAAGTTAAAGGGGCATTTCGTGATTCCAGCACCTTCTGTTATTTTATAATTGCAATTGTTCAATAGATATATCTTGAGAAATCTTATTCACAAGTTGTGAGTTGATCCCGATTGCGGTTTTGTGTTATGAGCAATTGCTCGTTTCCCACGGTTCCCATAGGCCACTGTGCTATTAATTTCTGTCGTTTTTGAAGAAAATACAAAATTGCGAACTCTTACATGCAGATACGATCGACTTGCACGTAAAGCTAACGGTTCAGATGATATAAAAATCTCAACTTTTGAGGTAAGTCGGGAGACGAGGTGTGGATCACGAAATGCCCCTTTAAATTAAAGGGGAGAAGAGTAAAAGAGAAAGAAGAGGGAAAGAGAGAAAAAAGGGGAAAGAGAAAAAGAGAAGAGGGAGAAGAGAAAAGGAGAAGAAGAAAAGAAGAGCGGAGAAGTGAAATGCAAGGGAGAAAGGGGAAAAAGGGAAGAAAAGGGAAGAAAAAGGAGAAGGAAAGATAATCAAACGAATTTAGGCCCTATTGTGAAATTTGTGCTCTTAAAACAATACTTCTAATTACCTTCTATTATCCCAACACAGGAACTTCAGGGGGCCTCCGCCTGGACCCCTACATACCTTGGCCTAAGTGGGCCCGGGACCCCACCCTTGAAGGCAGTCGTGCAAGATGCTCCACATTTAGCCGACTCTAAAAAAAAGCTGACAGCCTACACGAATCGGGAACCCCGCCCCCCCCCCCCCCCCCCCCGAGGGTCAGTCTGCACCCAGTGGGCAAGACATCGCCGGATAAGAAATGAAGGAGGGCCCTCTATAATCATCATAGTTAGAGTTCATCATCAATTTTGACTTTTTTACAACTACTTTATCATATAGGCCTATGCAAGGTGTTTTTTATCCTCAATATACACTTCTAACAAGAAAAATGAGAAAAGTCCTGAAAAAAACATTCGGGGATGCTCTCTGGAAATAAGCAAGCTTAGACAAGCCTCATTTCAAAGACCAGTTATGATTTAAATTAAGAAACCAGAAGATGTTGCATAGCGCCCTTTGTTATGGAGCTTGTAATGATGCTTAGATAAACCTTTAGTCCTTCTAACTACAAAGAGGCTCACGAGGCAGCCCTTTATAAAAATACCGTAAATGTAGTGCATGAGCTAGGGGGAAGATTTTGGATTATATAAAACCGTCTTCACACCAGCAAACTCTATTATGCAACACAATGGGCCCATGACCCGCGCTATTTATAATAATCATTCACATGGGGCGCAGTTAAGCTTTCATTCATCATAGATTGAGCAAATATACCCCCCTGCATTTTAGTATGATTTATGATACCCCAGAACCTGCACGGACAGTATACTTAATTAAATGTATGATTTTGTCCTATTTAGGTTGTTTTCAGTCTTAGCACTTTAGGTTATGTTAGGATCCCTATACTTATTACAATATGCAAATATGATTTGTTGATGGTTTTTTCCGGTTTTCTGATTTAGGCACACCGATATGCGCTTTAAGTGTATCAGGTAGGGCAACATGTTGGACCCATTATTTTGTTTTTACGTTGCCATTTTTTTTAAAACGGTAATTACTTTGCCCAAAATCTTATTAATTGCTAAATTCCATCATTGTTGCGCATATTTTATTTGAATTTTCCCCCCTTAAGCGGCACTGGCACATTTCACAAAATATGAAATTTCTTCAATTTGCTCTCAATGAATAGTCTTGGCCATTGGAAGAACCGCGATTATTTTATAACACATAAAATAACATAACCCTAAAACCGATAGGGACATTGAAATGAGGATCAAGCTCTCCAGGTAGTTGTAGGCCAACTTTTAAGTTTTCCATAAACTTTATCAACAAATGTGTATATTACATTATATTTGACTCGTACTCACTGATATTAAAACCACAAAGGTTTTAAAAAGACCCGGTCAAACAGTGTGCATAGCGTGGGAAACCTGCATACGGCGTGCGTGTTCTTGTGTTAAACGCCATTTTTTGTCGTCTGCTGAATTTACAAAATCGTTCCGTTTACCCATAATGAAGCCTGATTTTGGTCTTAATCATTTCGGGTGATGCTTTTGTATCATAAAAGCTTTTACACCATGCAAAAATATCGATTTTGAAAATCTTGAGGGCGCACTAATTTTCAAATTTGCCAGTGTCGTACTGGAGTATCTTTTTAAATTTTTTATTTCAGCACTGTCATGTTCTCCTATTTCTCCTATTATGAGCAAGATTTTTATGAAAGAAGTCCTTCGGGAAGTGGTTTTTCATTTTTTGGTGGGGGGAATTGGGTGCATGTGTGTTGTAAAAAATCGGTTTTGGGGACTCCATTTTTGAAATCGGTACAACACCGATTTTAATGTTTTTTTCCTGTTATGTGGTCCGTGTACCTATCAATGATCCAGTGTTTTGGTAAAAAAAATCCACCGGCCAGTTGTTTTCAGAGGGGGTCCATGTGAATATCCCCCATACACAAACGGAAGTGCACAAGACTTATTACTTCTGAAATAAATGCCTCATGTTAAACAACTGAAGTGAAAAGACTGATTTTGGCTGCTGTTAACATATTTGCATGTTTTAAGAGAGGGCTAAATATTGCTCCAACACCGGTATATCCCGGCGCTATCTCCACAGTATGGCCCCATGTCAATATTACACTTGCACATTTCCATTTTTCCAATTTAATTGTTAAATAAATAAATAAACTAATTTTTAAAATTCAAATGAATAATTTACCTCGGACCGGGCCTCGGACAGCTTAAATGTGCTTTGTTCCGATTTTGTCTATTGTGTTCTCTATTTACTTGATAGAGAGACTGGCACATGCACATCGCCCAATCAAGTACCGTGGGAAACCAACTGCGGTTTGATGGTAGAAGCAATAATGCATATTGCAAAGTCCCTATTCCATACGTGCTACTAGGATGTTAGCCATAAATACGGTGTTTTTTTTATATCTTGGGAATGAAATGGATTATGAGGCTCAATTTCAGGACAACAATGAGAAAAATCCGGCCTTTCATCTGATACAAAATCAGTACTACTTTCCGGGTAAAATCGGGGGTGTCGCAAAGACGATCGGAACACGCACCTTTAAGAAATTCACAACTTTTTAGCTCTTTTAGGGTTAAATGGGCCTACACACACAAAAAAAAAAATAATAAGAATATCTGATGTGTTATGGTCAGACTGGATGGTTTTGTTCCTTTTCAATTCTTTTTATTAAATATTAACCAACTGGCATCCCAAATCATGTTATTCATTGACCAAAATCAAATGGCAAATATTTTAATATGCCATGTTAAAAGATTTTTATACCTTCATTACATGATAATAAAAAAGGAGGAAATTAATGCTGAAAGCTGCAAATTATTAATAAATAAAGTACTTGTTTTCCCACAATCTATAAAGCATGCCCTAAACCTATTAAGAAACGTATAACTGGTAACCGATAATATGAATCGCCCCCACTGAACCAAAAATGTGAGATTTTGCCCGGGGAGGGTTCTTTCTCAAGGGTTTGTTGCAAAGAGGTTCTATATAGCTTAGAGGCACAACGTTACGTAATCTTTAGAAATTCACCGTCTCGCATGTTTTGCCGCCACAAGAACATTAGTACCAACAATAAAAGCAAGGGGCTGCCTCCGCTTCGTTCCACATACGTGGTGCCGCTTTGGCATATATCCACTAATCGGTAATGATACAAATTAATGTATGTGTTGAGGTGGCCAGGTGGTATCTGTGTACCTGGATCATTGTGCCCATACTCTTTTTTCCTCATAATGCAATGCGGCGCTTAGGTGAAAAGATGTATCTGCCTTGAGGCGGTTTTATAAATCAAGAACTACTGATGGTCATTTCTTTCGTTGTGTGGCCATGGTAGGAAAATTTAACCACCCAAAGCACCCAACAATCCACCACTGATATTTTGGCGGATTGTTTTGTATCGATTGACCTTAGTTGTGTATACAAGCACCCAAACTGATAATTATTCCGTGCAATATCAAAATGTCAGCGCCCACACGGGACGACTGGTTTGAATGCGTTCACCCCCTTGGTAATGTGGGTATCCATGCCGGTTCTAGGGTTTCCTAAAGTGGCCCCCAACCATTTTTCACAGGGAAATATTCCCCTAACGGGACTAGTTTTTGGTGAAATGATGATAGTTTTCAGTGAAAACTATCCGGTGGGGCGGGGGTTTCTTGGATTTTGGTCGGGTACCCATGCTCTTTCCAAAAAAAAGGGACTAGCTGCATATGCGGGACTACCGCGAGGGGGTATCAAATTCACAATATCAAGTTTCTAGTCCCGCTAGGTTCATTCAGGTAGAATGTGACTGGCTCATTCCGGGGGGGGGGGCCTCATTGAAAAAAATGGGAAATTAACTTTAACATGTCAGTAAAATAACCCTGGAGTGTGTAAATTTTCTTAAAGTAGTATAAGTGTTCTTTTTCCTCATCTGTGGTCTTTAAAGGTTATATTTTTTTTTATTCACGTTTGAAAGCAGGTCCCGCTAGGGGTAATAAATTTTACCACAATTGGGTCCCGTTAGGGTATATTTTCATCGCAAACGGGTATATTTTAAGGCCTGTTTCCTAGGTAGAATGCAACTTTATCAGTTCTCCACTTTGGGACCACCTTTAAAATATAGAGGCTTGAAGATCCATTGTGGGGATTTGCCCTTATGTCCCTACAAGCCTACCACTCCCATAATCTTAACAAGTTCCTTTCGTTTTGTATTTCATGTGACATCTGAGGCCCCAATGGTCAAATCTGGTCATATCAGCTGTGCACCTGAAAAACATGTATTTTTTGTTGTTCGCTGCATTATAACCTGTTGACCCCATCAGTTTGAATTGTTTTATTTATTTGGATATTTATGAAGCTTTCAAACATGTAAAAACAAAAGTAGTGAAAAGCCTTTTAAAGGGACCTTTGAACCATGTCAAAGTTGTTGGCATGCCGTACATTTTCCGTTCACATGTTGCATACAGTATTCAATTCATCCCCGATACACAAAGATTATTTTGTGGTACATTTACTTTGTATTACATTAATGAACCTTCAAGATTATTTGATACAAAAATTAGATGTCTGGTGGTTGCAAAATTTACTTGTTACCTTAATTAAATCCTGTTCACATTTTTCCGTTCACAAATTTTTCACGTCCAGCATTTATGACAGAAGGTCTGCCTCTGTGTATTAAATAGATTCCATCTTTATGAGACTTATTTTGTAAGATTACTTTCACCATACTATCCAATTGTATTACTAGTTTTTGACAACAATTCTAATGTGTCTTTGCTTTACAAATGAGAATTTTCCATTCACTGGCGGATCGTGGCGTAGGTTTGTCACGTCCTGCCACTTTAGTTTTTAAACAACGTGTAAATAATAGGTCTGCAACTTCTTTTTTTTTTTTTTTTTTTTTTTTTTTTTTTTTTTTTTTTTTAAAAATTTAATTTGAAGTGTTGACAGTTTATAGTCAGTTTTCAAAAAATTGACTTCCGTTCACATTGACATTGTCACGTCCAGCCCAAGCATTACCAAAAACAGACAAATCCACTCTAGCTTCTTAACATTGGAAAGGCATTGGGGTTGATACAGCAATTTTTTTAATGTGAGGTAGTCATAGTGTACTCTCTTCCTTGTAAAGCATAAAATTGTTTTGTGTTTTTAGTAGTTCCAAAAATAGGATTTTAGGTTTCAATTCGTTCACATGTCACGACCAGCACAAACACATAAAGTTTGATTATCCTCCTCCATTTCATTGAGTGAGAATTGCTGGCATTTCCACACACATATTATACAAACTAGGAGTAATTAATCTATGAAAATTTCTCTACTCTACTATTTTTTTGTCTTTTTAAAAACAACTTTTTATGTTATGTCAAAAACCTTTTTTTGGTCAAAATAGAGGTATTAAATGTTTATAAAATGGCCAAATTTAAGCTTAGATGTTCATATTTCAGCCAGAGTGCCAAAAACGGCATATGTGAAATAATGATTTAGGACAAGTGAATTCTTTTGGTAGTTAAAATAAATTTCCATTAAATTATTGTATTTTTTTTTTTTCATTTCACCAAAATTGCTCAATTTTCAAACTTTGTGATACAAAATAGGAATAAAGAAGAAAGATTAAGCTCAAGAGAACAGACCTTTTTTTCTTACATTCTATACTCTTACACACACACAGAAGACAAAAAGAAAAGCTTGATACTGTGTTTGAAAAAATGACTCCCTGGTTGACAAAAGTTTCATCTACCTATGAAACAGCCTTAACTGAATAATGGTCCCGTTAGGGGTTTTTTTTAAAAATTAACAAATAGGTGGGCCTTTTAGGGTTAACCCCTGGAACGAGCATGGGTACCCAACAAACCTTTGAAAGACCCCCCCCCCCCCCCCCCCCCCCGGTGGAATATACCTTAACGGACAATTATCAGTGGAAAATAGAACCCCTAACGGGACTAGTTTTTTGGGGGGTTTTTTTGAAAAAAACAAATTCTCTAGTTTTCAGTGAAAATATACCCTGGACGGAACCAATTTGCAGTGAAATTATACCCCTTGCGGGACCTGTTCAATATGTGATAAAAAATGTACCTGATAATAGCACAAGAAAAATGACACTTACATATGGCACTACTGCACGAAAACAGACTAGCTGTAGCTAGGATAGCTGGTCGGAGGTTATTGAAAAATGTATATGTGATGGGTCACATCAAAATGGGGCACTTTGCACGTGACTGATTTTTGAATTTTGTGTTCTTTATGACTCATTTTTAAAGGTTTAAAATGACCGTTAATATTTCTCCTGTTTTTGGTGTCTTTGAACTAAACGTGACACTTTGCACTCTCGCTACACTAATTTTCACATGGTAATAAATGTCACTAGTTGCCCAACAAACTCAAAGTAACAATTGGACAGGCTCTACATAGCTGAGATGGCAGCTACTAATGAGTCATGTACTTCCAGTTTGAATGAGCTTTTGTTTTTGTTTGTTAAAAAATATAGGGTCGGGCCTAATTTTAAAGGGCCAGTCAAGTTCGCAATATAATTTTTTTTTTTTTTGCCTAGCTGAGGTCCTGGTAAACCAACAAGTGGAACTTTCTGAGTAGGTAATAGTTTTTATGAACCAATTTGGTTATTCCATATCGTTTCTAGTTCTACAAACATTTATCACTTCTGACTTGCTTTGTGCAATCACAGAGACTGGCATGTTAGCCGAGTCAGTCTAACCAAAAAATCATAGGCTACACATAATGGGTCCGGACAAATTTCAAATAAATGCATAACATTTTTATAATCATTTTTACCTTTACTCGTTTGTGTTGTTTACTTTTTTCTACATTGGGTTTTTTTGATCAAAAAAATATGCGATCAAAACCAATCCAAAAAAATTACATAAATCAGGATCTACTTGCGAAAAGTTTGCCAATGGACTATATAAGTTATAATTGTTTTCCAATTGCCCCAATTTGCGAAAAATGCACTGTCAAGAAAAGAGGCATCGCATGGTCTTCTTAATTGAAAAACACGTGCGTGCAAAAAAAAAAAAATCAAAATGCGATCAAAAACCAATCCATAAAAATTACAATAATCCGATCTACTACTTCAGACAAGGTTTGCCAATTGGACTAGTTAAGGTTTATTGGGGATGAATTTAGTAATTCTGCCACCACTTAAAATTTCGGCACCTTTAACATGCGGTTTATTTCCGTTAACGTTGCCGAATTCGTAGCCCGTGGCCAGAATACTAAATTCCTTCAAAAAGCATTTTGAGGTATCGATCACGGCGGAAGAAGATTGAAATTACCTTCTTTCATCTCACAAATATCAGATGAAATTAACCTTCTTTCATCTCACATGATAAGTCAAGCAATAATTGTTTAAACCTTTCACAAATAACTTACGTCAATATCGCAGCCGTTTCTTTTGTTGTCCCAGTCCTTTCGGTCCGTTGCCAATTCGGACTCCGTCAATTCGGTCTCTCAATGGTCAATTCGGTCCATTCAATTCGGTCCCCTGCCAATTCGGTCCCCATGGAAACCCGTACGTTCTGTCTCAGTAAAATATTCACAAATTCGGGCCTCATAGCCGTCAATTCGGACCCAATTTGAAAAAAAAACACACGTGCAATTTTAATCTGTTTTTTGTGATATCGGGGGCCTTTCTACATTTCTTTCTGCTACCTTCTGTGTACACTGAATATCTTAGTCGTTTTTTCCCCTTGTTTTTGTTTTACTCAAACAACTTATAATAGGCCCCTATTGGCGAGTCTCTTCCCTTCTCCCCAATCGAGGAAAAATTTTGGCTTTGAGAGTGGCTAGTGGGTCAAAGATATGGCTGAATGAATTTTACCTGGGCTTCCATCGATCGATTATTATCATCATCCGTGCTGTTTCAGGTCGTATTAACAATACGGGTACAAACCAATTTGCTAGCTTTGCGAGCTCCGTTGAATCCCCAGGGCCTTCAACATTAGACTAGAGTAAGCACTAATGGAGGAACTAAGCAAACCGTGAAAGTCACAGTACAATTTTGGGTGATCGCTGTAAAATATCCTAATAATTACATGTATATACAAAAATACGGAATCATTTACCACCAAAAGATGTTCCAGTTATTTGTTTCATAAAAATCATTTTTGTTGTCATGTTTTTGCTTTTCCCTATTGGTGATGAACGCGCTTCCGCGTGTACCACTGCTTAAAGGTGTTAAAACAAAACGCCAATAAATTACTATTCTAAATTATAGTTACATCGTGTTCACAAAATGCATGACAATATAATTCTTTTTTGTGCAATTCGACAAGAATTCATCTGTTATACTGTCTCGTTCCTTCCCAATAAGGCAACAGTGCAAATACGGTCAGAATGAATATGCTAATTGATTATCAAAATTACAAATGTTTTCTTTATTTTGATTTTCCATGCTAAAATATTTAATTTAGCATAATATTTCATTATAATTTTGCAAAACGACTGGTAAAATAGATTAAAACCACGCCTAAAATTATCCAAATTGACGGAGCTAGTTGTTTCCATGAGTGGGTCTACTATAATGATACTCAATGATGTTTTACATTATATCACAATTAACTATCTTATTAAGTATGATCATGATTCGTAATAAATGTTAGGCCAATGTTTTTAAGTGGTTACAACGCACGTTTTTATTGTTTTAAACACGCGTTTTTTCCTAATGGGACCGAATTACAGTGGGGCCGAATTGCCGTTAGACCGAACTGACTGGACCGATTGATATTGGGGTCGAATTCGCATGGGCCGACTGGTTTTGGGACCGAATCGGGCCCGCCTTGACATTGTTGCAAAATAATGCAACCCATAATGACGCCCAACTGACACACTTTATGTTCCCGATCGAACTATATTAGAACTTTAAATACTCCCTGTTCTAAAATTCAAAGTGGGTTCTTGGTACTTGACGGTTTGTAATGTAAATTTGAAGAGGCCTTATTCTTGTATTGTTTTTATAAAAGTAAAACGATTATAGTAGCCGTAACAACCCTTTTCCTTTGCCGCGATCACGCACTGCCCGACCAGCTGTAAGCTTTTCAAGAGTAGGCTAATAAGGTGTTTCTTGAAATTGGTCAAGACGTAAAATTATCGGCATAGCAACAACTTTCATCACGGCACGGAGTCCAGTCAGTCCAGTCCGTTACATACACGGATTTGCTCATACGGCTGGTCTCCGCCCGCAAAATACACACTCAGGGTTATTTTTGCTGATATGTTTGGGGGTTAATTTTCTCCTTCGTTCAGAGAACCAGTCACAATCGCATCTGAATTTGATAAACCCCCTAGCGGGACTAAGAACTTGATTATTGTGAATTTTGATACCCCTAGCGGTAGTCCCCCGCATTTGCAGCTAGTCCCCCGAGGGCACTCTCAACTTTTTTTTCATAGGGCTGTGCCGGGCCCCGATTTCCGAACTTGGAGGCTTGGGAACGATTTTTGTCTCCGAAAGTAGGGCCTTAATTGGGAACTGAAAATTTTGAGAAATTGCAGCTTGGGAGCTGAAATTTGGCTCAACATTCATCATCTTCTGAGGCCAATTTTCTGAAAATGGGACCTTAAACAGGTGAATTAATGCATCACCTGGGGGTCTTGGGTACTGCTGGAGACTTGTGACGCGAAAAGGGGGTCTTACGGGCCGCACATACCCGTACCCTCTTTCCAATGTCATTGCCCCCCCCCCGGCAGTGGCGTATCGTGGCTGCCGGCTCTGAGGGGGCAAATTTTCCCAGTCTTGGGAAAATTTTCCCTCTTAGGGGGGGTCAAAGGCCAATTTGTGTGCCCGTCAGAAGGCTAAAAAACGGCTGATTGTTGTAGTCTGATGTTTGCAATGTTTCCGTCCACATCGTCAGGGTGCAACCTTCAACACTCACCCTGCCCCCCCCCCCCGCCTGTACGCCACTGCAACACCGGGACGCTAGTCCCGCTTTTTTTTTGGAACGCAGTGCCCATGGGTTACCACCCCGCCCAAAATCCAAGAACCTCCCCTGGGAGATTTTGCAGGTAAAATTCAGCTCGGTAGGCATAGGCCCTATAGCAGCCCCGGGTGGGGGGGTTCTGGGTTTTTGGTCGTGTACCCATGCTCGTTCCAAAAAAAGAGGGACTAGCTCAAATGCGGGACTACCGCGCGGGGTAACAAAATTCCCCATAATCAATCTATCCCCGCTAGGGGTATCACATTCAGGTAAATTGTGAGTGGGCTCATTGAAAAACATTGGAAAATTAACTTTACATGTCAGGTAAAATAACCCTCCGTGTGAAAAAGGGTTATTTCTCATAATGGTTCTTTAAAAAGGTATATTTTTTATTCACGTATGAAAGCAGGTTCCCGCTAGGGGTAATTTTACCGCAAATTGGTCCCCTTAGGGTAATAATTTCACCGAAAACGGGTACATTTAACTGAATACTGGTCCCCGTTAGGGTTAGATTTTCACTGAAAATTTGGTCCCGTTAGGGTCACTTTCAGAACCCCTGGAACGAGCATGGTACCCAACAACCTTTAGAAGCCCCCCCCCCCCCCCGTAGCAGCATTACGTAGCATAGGCCTAGCCTATCCGTCAACTATGTAGGGCCATTACTTTGTGAAACAATCCTCCCATGCCAATTCGGTCCCAATGGAAAAACACGTACATTTCGGTCTCAGTAAAATATTCACCAATTCGGCCTCATATCCGTCAATTCGGTCCCAATGCCAATTCGGACCCAAATGAAACACACGTGCAATTTTAATCTGATTTTTGTGATATCGGTTGCCTTTCTACTTTCTTTCTGCTACTTCTGTGTACACTGAATATCGTAGTCGTTTTTCCCCTTGTTTTTGTTTTATCAACACAACTTATAATAGGCCCCTATTGCGAGTCTCTCCCCAATCGAGGAAAATTTTGCTTTGAGAGTGGCTAGTGGGTCAAAGAAATGGCTGAATGAATTTTACCTGGGCTTTCATCGATTTATTATCATCATCCGTGATGTTTCAGTCGTATTACAATACGGGTTACAATACCAATTTGCTAGCTTATGCGAGCTCGTTGAATCCCAGGGCCTTTCACAGTAGACTAGAGTAACCACTATAGGGAACTAAGCAACCGTGAAAGTCACAGTACTAATTTTGGGTGATCGATGTAAATATATCCTAATAAATGTAGTATGTAATACACAATAAATACGGACATCATTTACCAACCCAAAGATGTTACAGTTATTTGTTTCAATAAAAATTATTTTGTTGTCATGTTTTTGCTTTTCCCCTATTGTTGGATGAACCGCTTCCGCGTGTACCACTGCTGTTAAAGTGTAAATCAAAACGCCAATAAATACTATTCTAAATTGTATATGTTACATTATTGTTCACAAAAATGCATGACAAATATAATTCTGTTTTTGCAATTCGACACGAAATTCATACTGTATACTGTCTCGTTCCTTTCCAATAAGGCACAGTGCCAATAAGGTAAGATGAATTAATGCTAAATTGATTATCAAAATGACAAATTGTTTTCTTTATTTATAGAAAAAAAAAAAAAAAAAAAATTTATTTATAGATTTCCATGCTTAAAATATTTAATTTAGCATAATAGTTAATTATAATTTTGCAAAACGACTGGTAAAATAGACTAAAACACGCCTAAAATTATCCAAATTGACGGAGCTAAGTTTTTTCCATGAGTGGGTCTACTATAATGATACTCAATGATTGTTTTTACATTATATCACAATTAAATATCTTATTAAGTATGATCATGATTCGTAATAAATGTTAGGCCAAGGTTTTAAGTGGGTTACACGCACGTTATTGTTTAACACGCGGTTTCCTAATGGGACCGAATTACCGTGGGGCCGAATTGCCGTGAGACCGAACTGACTGGGACCGAATTGATATTGAGTCCGAATTCGCATGGGCCGAACTGGTTTTGGGACAGAATCGGGCCAGCCTTGACAGTGTTGCAAAATAATGCACCCATATGACGCCCAACTGACACAATTTATGATGCCAGATCGACTATAATTAGAACTTTAATACTCTGTTCTAAAATTCAAAGTGGGTACTTGGTACTTGACGGTTTGTAATTGTAATTTGAAGAGCTTATTCTTGTATTGTTTTATAATAGTAAAACGATTATAGTAGCCGTAACAATCCTTTTTCCTTGCCGCGATCACGCACGGCCCGACCAGCTGTAAGCTTTTCAAGAGGTAGGCTAATAAGGTGTTTCTTTGAAATTGGTCAAGACGTAAAATGATCGGCATAGGCAACAACTTTCATAACGGCACGGAGTCAGTCAGTCAGTCAGTTACACGGATTTGCTCATACTGGCTGGTCTCCGCCCAGCAAAAATACACACTCAGGGTTATTTTGCTGATATGTTTGGGTTAATTTCTCCTATCTGTATCATTGAACCAGTCACAATCGCATCTGAATTTGATACCCCTAGCGGGACTAGAACTTGATTATTGTGAATTTGATACCCCTAGCGGTAGTCCCGCATTTGCAGCTAGTCCCCCGGAGGCACTCAACTTTTTTCATAGGGATGTGCGGCCCCGATTTCCGAACTTGGAGGCTTGGGAACGGATTTTGTCTCCGAAAGTAGGGGCTTAATTGGGAACTGAAATTTTGAGAAATTTGCAGGCTTGGGAGCTGAAATTTGGCTAAAATTCAGCTTCTGAGGCCAAAATTTTTCTGAAAAGGGGACCTTAAGAACTGAATTATGCATCAACTGGGGGTCTTGGGAACTGCTGGAGACTTGTGACGCGAAAAGGGGGTCTTAAGGGCCGCACATACCCGTACCTCTTAAAAAAAAAAAAAAAAAAAAAAAAAAAAAAAAAAAAAAAAAAAAAAAAAAAAAAAAAAAAAACGGCAGTGGCGTATCCGGCCTGCCCGCTCTGAGGGGGCAAATTTCCCAGTCTTGGGAAATTTTCCCTCTTAGGGGGGTCAAAAGGCCAATTTGTCCCGGTCAGAAGGCTAAAAAACGGCTGATTTAGCATGATGTTGCAATTTTTTCCCGGCCAAAGTCGTCAGGGGGGGCAACCTTCACCCCTGCCTCCCCCCCCCGCCTGTTACACCACTGCACCCCGGGAGCTAGTCCCGCTTTTTTTTTGGAACGAGCATGCCCATGGGTACCCGACCAAAATCCAAGAACCTCCCCTGGGAGATTTTGCAGGTAAATTACAGCTCGGTAGGCATAGGCCTATAGCAGCCCCGGGTGGGGGGGGGGTGGTTTCTTGGGTTTTGGTCGGCGTACCCATTTCGTTCCAAAAAAGAGGGACTAGCTGCAAATGCGGGCCTACCGCTCTGGGTAGCACTTCCACAATAATCAAGTTCTATTCCCCTACAGGGGTAGCAAATTCATGTAAGATTGTGACTGGCCAATTGAACAATCATGGGAAAATTAACTTTAACATGTCAGTAAAATAACCCTGCAGTGTTGAAAAAAGTGTTATTTTCTCATATATTGGTTCTTCTTTAAAATGATAGTTTTTTATTCACGTATGAAAGCAAGTCCCGCTTAGGGGTATAATTTTAACCGCAAATTGGTCCCTTTGGGGTATATATTTTCACCGAAAACGTGTACATTTTTACGTGAATACTGTCCCGTTAGGGGTATATTTTCACTGACAATTGGTCCCGTTTGGGTCACTTTCAGAACCCCTGGAACGAGCATGGGTACCACACAAACCTTTTGAGAACTGAACAAAACTGCAGGCCATTACATTTTTGGAATGGAAACATATAGTGATTGACTTTGATATCAAGGTACTTTATTGTTTAGGCCTAGAAAACAACTGGTTTGCCTTTTCCCGGGCCTTTTGTCATTTGAAGAAATTGAAACCGGGAATTGAAATAAAATAAGCCAAGCATCAGCAGATCATAACTTCGATCCTTTGCTGTAACAGCTTGTTTGAAACATGAACACCATTTAACAGGAGGCACGTATTATAATTAATGATATTAACTGTATGGGGGTGTACATTTTCATCGTTTTCACGTGGCAATGCAGTAGGCCCTACGGCGAGAGCCTTGTTGTTAGCGTTAGTGTTCAGGTAACCGGGCTGTCGCGGGTACTTTCTAATTGCTCCCTGGCCATGTGTTCGCCCATAAACGTCCAATCCTTGGACAGTTAAGCATATTCAAACAGCGCGCTAAATAGATAGTGACAGCTCTCTTGACAGCCCTGAGGCGACATTACAGTGACCAACTTGAAGGCGTTGCGCACACTGATGTTGCGCATGCCCCGTTACAATTACCATTACAACACGGACCACACACACACCATTCAACACTATGGGTGTATTATTATGTTTCTACACGGCAGCTTTAAATGGACCATTTTGTTAAATAAATTGCTTTATTTTGAACTCAACGTTTGCGTGAATGGTAGCAATATTAGAAAAACGAGAAATATTGGTTGTCAATGACAATTCAATTCGTTTTAATTTCTTTTAAAATTTAAATGTTCTTTGAATCTCTTTATCAAACAAATAACAACGCGGCATACAGATCTTTAATCCCCTTATAACTGCAATTGGTTTAACTATTTTTATTGTTTATGTTTATAAACATAACATACCTTAATACAACTGTTTTCCACCAATATAAAATTAAAGAAATCACAAAACCAAATTCGACAAAAATCGAGGGCGTTATTAGTTTTTGTTTGTTGGTTTACATCCCCCTGAAGAAAGTAATTTGTCGTGGCTCTAAAGATAAGTCAATGGAAAAAATATATTCATACAAATATACAGGTAATACGTCCAGTTGTAAAAATTACCCGACTGTTTCGGACTTAACTATGTCGCCCTATTAATAAAATGGAAACACAAAAAGATACGGGAATTGACTGTTTTCTGGCCTTGATTCCCCAGACAGTTACGCGGTTTTGCGTAAAGAAATTTAAAATCAGCAAATTGGGTATAACCACTCAGTCCCCTCATAGGATACCCCAGTAGGATGCTAGTATAGTCCGCCGGATATGGGCGTTAAAATGAGAAATAGTAAAAAAATAAATATCAGTATCCATATTTTATTGACATTACCAAACAAATAGGTACAGTCAAATTAGTAATAATAAAACACTAAACTACACAAGTTCTTATTGCTACGGGGATTATATCGGAATACCAATTAGACGTAATATAAGTGGAAACAGAAAGAGAATATTAAATATCATATGATACACGAGATTCAAAGAAGATTTACAAATTTTATAACTTGTAAAATGAATCATAATCACACACTCCCCTAATATGAAAGGAAAATTTCCTGATCAGAAAAAGGATCATATTTTTGACTTTCACGAATTCACACCAACCGTTTTGAGCGTAAATCAGTTATAAAAGGAATACCATAATTAAGTGAAATTCATCCTCTATAAGATTTAAGTTTCATAATTTGCAAAGTCCTTTCTTTGGGGTTGAATTTTTGGTACAGAATGGCGACCGTTTTTCAAGCATTACAGTGCGGGGGCTTTATCCGTACTTACTGGATGCGGTTGCTCAAAGAACATTTAAACATGAATGCCGTAATTCTCAAAGAAAATTACAGATTTTTTAAACAGGCAATATGATCTTAATTTGTTGAGTTGATAATTATTAATCTGTTTAACCAAAGATGACGTGGGTGGCGCGGCTGCGGAAACGGACAGTGTTTTGCAAAAGCGGGGGCTTAAGGGTGTATTTATGAATGGGATTACGGTGTGAAAGCAGATATGTCCGGCCTGGAGCCACAGTCCTGGGGCTCCATAGACGAAACGGAATAAAGCGCAGAAACTATGTTGCGTGAAGAGTCAACTGATCGATTGCCCTATCGTTTCCATTGTTCCCGGACTATGAGTACGGACTATAGGCTAATTACTTCTACACCCGCTTCAACTTTGAAAGGATTGATGGAGTTGTGGGAGGTCCCAACCTTGAGTATGCAAGTTTGGGATTATAACAAAAAATCGGAATGTGCCTTTGATATAAGGTTATGTTTGATAGTGTAAAGATGTCCCCTAAAATGTTTCTAAACGCCCGTAATACTAACGATTTTTTAGATAGTCCTAAAATGTGTTGGTCCCCTTTTAATTATGTTCATTTTAGATGGTTCCAAAAATTTTTGATCCCCCAGCCGCAGAATTGATAAGCACCCTGTATTCCTAATTCACCATTGGAAAAAAGGAGGTAGTCCTTGGGGTTATGTATTTACCCATTTTCCACACTATATGCCTACACACCTAGGTAGGCCTACTAAAATTATGTGTATCTATGTGTTTACCCTCCGTTATCTGGTCCACATTTCCACCCTCGCCTATAGACGATGGCTCATTTTTGTTCTGCTATTTGCTGGGGGTCTTATATACATGGATTGAGATGTTTTCAAGCAAACTCTGAATGAGTGGCTAAAAAGACCAATTGGCATATACACGAGAGTAGTTGAATGAAACGATGGTGAATATCAATTTTCAAATCAATATTTAACTTGCTTTTTATGTTTTTTTGCGTTCGGGCGGCCGTTTATTTTCAGGGCTAATGACATCCCGGGATTTGGGGCGAGTGTGGGGTGTGTCGCTGGGGGTCGAATCAGTGTACAGATGTGTCAGATTATTGGGGGAAACGAAAATAGAAACTTTGGAACTTATAAGAGCAATTGGTAACCAGGAGCAAAGTCGTTAGCCGCTGGCCCGCGCCAAAACTTTATTTCTCTTGTTCCCATATTTGAAATAGCTATTCAAACTAACCAATCAGGGGTTCACAACTGGTTGCAAGGACACAACTACAAGGACACAGTCCTGTCGATTTGGCCACCACGGGGAGTCAACCAATAGTTTCCGGTCCTTTCCCCCAGACCATGCAAAGGTCAATTAATACCAACAAGTTATTTGTTTAAGTATTCACTCAGCAGAGCCTTTGCTTCGGTTTACTGTTTCAACCCATGAAAAATCCCGCAATCTCACCTCACAGAGGCACGATGGCATTTTCAGACCAGGTGTCCCTGTTTGTTTGTTTGTTGTTTTTTTGCGAAAATCTTTTTGTTGTCTGTTTTTTTTGTGTTTGGTGTTTGTTTTTGGCAGAGGCCTATCTAGAATGCTTACCAAAAGTGTAAACAAAGGGTGATTAAATCACATAATCACACCTTAAATGAATGCAAAAAAACAAAAACAAAAAAAAAAACAATGTTCTATTGAATTAAAAATGACCTGGTATTTTCACACGATAGAGTGAATCAGAGACAGATATTTCAAGCTTAAGTGTTGGTTTTCTTTTCTACTTCCTTATACCCAATTACCGCAGTTGATGTCCGGGGGGGCACTTGGATTCAAAGGTGGATATGATGCGGTGAACAAGAAAACGGTAACAAGGTCCCTTTTTCCCCAACAGGCGATGTACGCGGGTGTTATTAGGGTGGTCACAACAGCAAAAGGGTAGTTGTGATGTACGTGTTTAGGAATGTAATACTCAAATTAAGCAGAGATCAAAAGTCACTCCACAATAATCGTTAATCACAGTACAATCAAATCATAAAATAATAATTGTTTAGATGGCAAAAACTGACCAAAATAGCTTGTTTAACGTAGCAAAAAACAGACAAAATACTTCTTCAGTCTGTTTTTAGTACTAGGTGGAAATATTTGTTTAGGGTGTCATTTGTAAGTCATGTTCACGCATCAATCAATATCACCTTTGAATACAAGTGGCACCGGGAGTTGATGTGTACGATTGAGTATTTCATAGGTCATACCATTGTTGTCACACTTTAACTGCATAAGGAGGGATCTAGGACCGCATTTTTTGTTTTTTCGGCGGCGTTTTTAACGGCTGCAATATATTTTGTGGTTTAAGAACGAAGGCGATACCAAGAAGTGGGGAGTTTGGGGGAAGAGGGGAAAAAGAGGAGAGGGTAAGGTAATGAGGGAAGAGATTGAGGTGGGGAACGGGGAGGACACTAGGCAGGATGGAGGGAGAGCTGAGTGGGCGAGAAAGAAGGGTCATTAGAAGCGGGCGACGAATAAGAAGAGGGGAGAAATTGTGTCAGAAAAAAATGAGAGGGGGAGCGTTGGTGTATTTTTTTTGTATTGTCTAACTTTATTTTGCACTTGCATTGTGCAAAAAAATTCAAATCCATCGCGTCGTTTTTTGCGTTTATTAGCCTGGGTCCCTATGACCCGCCCCCCCCTTATGCACTAACGGAAGTGCCAAGACAAAAATTAAAAGTTACTGTGAATCCTGATTATCGGGACGGGGTGGCAGGAAAGAGGGGAAGGAGAGTGAGAAAGAAGTGAAAAGAGAGGAGAGGACGGGACAGGGGCTCAACCAGTAGAATAAGGAGAGGAAGGGAGAAGGATCGGAGACTAGAGTTAGAGAGACAAAATAGAAGTGGGGGCGAGGAAGAAAGGGGATGGAAGGAAGGAGGTGGGAAAAAGAAAGTACGAAAGAGGAGGAGGGGGGTGGGGCGGGGCTTGCAGGCAAGGGGAAGAAGAGGAGGGATGGAATCCATCTGTCTCTCCCTTCCTCCGTTACATTATTGGTCGGCTGAGGGGAATGATCAAAGCGCGGGCATTTTGGGGCCGTTTTTTTTTTGTTCGCGGAATGTCCGTAATGTCGGACCTTTCGGCCGTGCAAATGGTACATGCCAATATTACTGTCGTGCGGGTGTTGTGTCCCCTAGAAAATGGTCGGTGAATTCTTTAGCTTAAGTTTTTTTGGGTAAAAAACGGTGTTTTTTTGTAAAATTTGTTTGGCTTTTATTTAAATGAAAGTTTTGACCGGGGTTTGTTTACCTGCTTTTTGCCGTCTGTACGAATCCGCCCTCACATGCTTTCCCCGCCGTCTCTGCCACTTGCGCTTTCTAGAGTGCGGCTTTTGTTTAAAATCGAGTATACGTGTAGTGAAAATAAATGTTAGCTGCCAAAAAAGGAAATTAGTGATGGTTTTGTCCCCTCGGGCGATTTTTAACGTAGGGAAGTTGGGTAAGTTCCCCCTTGTAGTAATAGCGGGCAGTCCAAGGTTGCTCTGACTAGACACGCGCCATTGGTAGCTATTGGTTGTGGTCGTGTCCCCGCTATGACGTGTCAAGCTAAATAGGGGGGGGTTACCTGGAAGATCTTTTTGACGAAATTAACCAATTATATCATTGTTGCAAGTTCCCGAAAGGACGAACTCGAAGGACAAAATAATTTTTGTGTTTCATTTTCCCCCAATGATCATTATAGGGCTATGTTCAGGTTTTTTTAGCTGAATATTTTGTGTAAGATTATATTAGTAATATTCGTGGTTATTTAGCTAAAGTTCTTTTGTAGATGATAATACTGTCTCTTCGCATACCTCTTTCTCCTGAAGATCGCCGTAGTAAATTTTTTCTTCCCTCCCCCAATTATCATTTAGGCCTATGTCGTGTTTTTTAGCGAAATATTTTTTGTAGTGATAGATAGTATGTTTCGTGTTTGTAGGCTGAAATATTGTTTGTAAGATGATAAATACTGTATCTCGCAGTACCTCTTTCTCTGAAGATCGGCCATATTATAGTAATACCACCGGAGTATACGTGTTTGCATTTAAAAATCCCAGAATGCGTTGCGGTAACCTGCGAAACGTTACACACAGCTCGTGGCTGCCTAAAATGTTTGGCCAGCTTCTCTGGTTTGGCTTACCTCGATGGCTCTGCAGACATGTCAAATGATTTCTTAGATATGATTCGTAGAGTGAGGGGACCCGGTTGGGTCTGGGTTCGAACCCACTTCGACGAGTCTGATTTTTTTTTTGTTGGTTTGTTATTTCTTAATTTGCTCCTGTTTTAGAAATTGTTAATGTTTGGGTTTAACAAGATGTTTTTTTTCGCACATGACCATCACAGAAGTCATCTCATATAGCCTAAAGCATAACAAAAAAATTAACACATAAAAATTAATAAATAAGACAACTGAATGAAATAAATGAAAAAATCAGTCAAAAGAAACAAATTAGAAATAAAAATCAAAACGAAAAATAATATAACAGATGAAAAATAATAACAATAATTTAAAAATTAAAACCAATAAAATCCGTGTACACTGGTCTTAGAATATCAGTTAAAATAATGATTAAAATAAAAAAGAAATAATCCACAATAACAGATATTTATATAGCGCCTCTCCTGAAAGGAATAGAAATATAAAAATGAATAAAATAAATGGAACCAAATAAATGTTAAAATCAGTACACAATAAATGATAAGAAAACGACAAACTAATAAAAAAATAAAAGCCCAAAATTGTAAAAAAAAATAACGGGAGGATAATAAAAAGTATTTTTCAAAATTAATCAAATCACAGCCGTATACACAAAATATTAATACTATAAATAGTTAAATGAAAAACTTTATTAAACAAAAATAAAGATTGACTTAATAAGTAATAAAACAAAGCAATAAACACAAATACAATTAAAAAAACCAAAATGTTGAATAAATACATATACATTTAACTAAAAAATCGAAATGAAAAAATATAATAAAATACAATCAACACTAAATTATTTAATAAAGTAAATCGTTACACTAAAAAATTCAAATAAACAAATTAAAGGATGACTCAAATAGGTAAACATAAAAACTAAATAATAAATAGAAATGAACACATCGACAATTAATATTAAAACAAAATAACACTATGAATAAAATAATATACATTATAATTAAAAATCAAAATAAACCAAGATATACATAAATAACCAAAAACGAAGGAAGTTGTTCGCGAATGAAATTGCATTATTGTACACCCCTGGCGTCATATTCCAAGCCACTTGGTCAAAAAACTTACAGCTTCAATCTGGACATACATTCCTGGGCACCTTACAAATTGCATGTTGTGTAAATATCAGACCACGCAAACTCGGGCTACCACCAACAGCTCCACAGCCAACCACTGTACATGTAGAATTCTCTTTAATACCAGCACAGATTTTTTTCTAAGTGTCATCTGCATCTGGAACACCCCTACCAGCTTACTGGGTTCAGCTTAGTCACTTAGACTTTCCGGAGTCGCCTGAAGCCATTTACACTCCGCCTAGCTAGCCACCCGAACCTTCTTTTTACTTGCCCAGCTTTTTCTTCCTGCACCCACTTTGTTTGATCTTTGTCCTGGACCCAAGCACCTTTTTCCAGGGGAGCTCACCGTTTTCCCACCCCTACGACTCTACACTGAGTGATGTTGATTGGAAATAGATAAGATATATTCATACACTTATTTCCTCCAGTCAACAGTCAACCTAATAAAACTTGCAATCGCCTGAACATGCCGCCACGGAATTACAATTCATATTTGACATATATTCAAACAATCAAACACTTCAGGAAAACGTCCTGCTTTCAATTCAACATACAAATCCCAGCCAACCGCGGTTAACAAAGGGCTCAGAGCGACCGATAAGGTTCTGAACAGAAGCATCACAACCACCGCCAACATTAACCCACTGGCACCCACAGTTTACCACCTCCCCCCCCCCAACCAGTCCCCCAAACCAACCAGCACAACCTGAAACCTAGAAAGCCGAGAACCTCGACCTTCTCAGTTTTCATAATGCATACACCTAGTTGACATAAACAAAGTACTAATCAATCAAAAATGCTTGGAAAGGAACATATGGTCCGTAATACAAGTAAACTAAAATATAAAAATGGCACGAGACATTTCCACCATTTTTTTCTTGTTAAATATAGTTCATCCTCCACCAATTTAAAGCAATCAGCAAAAGGTCTAGGTTAATCAGAAGTGCAGAAACGAATTAGTGTCTTTTTCAATTTTGATGTTTTGCGCCTATTTTTCTTACTGACCAGTTTTTTTTTTCAGGTTTTGTTTTATTTCTTAATTGTAGATGTCTTTGAATCCTCTCACATGTGGTGGATTTCATCTAAATTCCTTTTGGTAAAGTGGTTATATAATGAATGGGTCCCCCCTAGGATCCCCCCCCCTGCCCCGTATGCACTAATGGAAGTGCAAACCCTTATGCAGTTTTAAGAAAGGTTAACGGTTGAGTAATGATCAGCAGCATTCCTTACGCTGCACATTTTTATACACCCTGTACATTGGAACGACAAGGACGCATATGCCCCAAGGACCATATCCATATCAAAATAATTCACACGAACTTAGTACTATAATACCCTTTAATCGACCAGAAGACTCTGTAAAAAGTTATCAAATGTATATACTAAACATCTTTGATACACAAACTTTTGCACTTGTCCCAATGACATGAATTGCTATAATGTCATGGTATATACTCTCTAAATTAAAAGAGTGAAAATCACTGATTCCAAAGGAGTGACTCTAGGTATCAGTCTTTGTTGGAGTTCAATTTTACTCTTTAAGAGTCAATTTTGTTTATGGACTAACCCTTATCGATGACCCACTCTCATAAGAGTGAAGAATTGACAGGATTCCGCTCTCAGAAGAGGAAAATTTAACTATAGCTCATGGTCTAACATATACATAGTGAACGGCCCATGCATAAAACGGAATAGAGCAATAAGGCTTGATTGTAAAATTATATGAGTATCCACAGGCTTTATTCTTTCTTATGCGGCTACATTGAGCTATCGCCATGTGATACTATCATTCAAAACGCCTCACTCATGTTAACACAGTCCCCACAACACAATATTGAACTCGGCCCTACATATCAGCTTCTCTGTTGTGAAGAGGAGGTATTACCATACAAAAAGTTAACATTTTTAAAATTAGCCTGATTAGAGGGAATGCGAAATTTTTGAACGGAAACAAAGTCGGAACGGAAATGTTTTTGCTGTAAAAGTTTAGGGCCTAATTACTCCATTCTCCCTTGGCGTAAATAATGACCGCTACCTACAGTGAAGAGGGAGCATTCTTTGAGGAAAGAAGGGAATGTTACTTCAAATAATACACAAATTAACTTATGCCTTGTCACAGAAATACCCTGTGGTGTGTCGCTTATACATGTATTTCAACTTGTATATCATCCTATTAAACCGACCTCAAGATATACCATAACGAGAATATACTTTGCCATATCATATTAAACAAGTAATTGTGTGCTTATTTTCTTACCCCGACTAATTTATTTTTGCCGAAACTTTGGAAACCGCAAATATCTGGGTAAGGGAAAAGTCACACTATGAAAAACCCAATGGTTTTGAGCTTGATTTGACGGGTTTCAAGTTAATTGGATCCAGATCCCGAATCCAGCTTTTACTTCATTCGATTTTTGTCCTTTATGCGTATGATTTTGACTCTTTTGGCACGTGGACGACCATGATCCCACGTTATATAATACAAGTTGCTCTCCTTTCTCAAGTTGTCTCCGATATGTTAAGTACGCATACAATAAACATTTTTAACAACTTTAAGTGAGCCAACGCCTCATGTCTGACTTGCATGAAACAGAGCTTAGATCTTTAATAAGCTGAATCTTAGCCTTAGTATTTTTGCTCCAATATTAGACGTTTAAATCAGATGTCTCTGTACGAAAGTTGAATATACAGCTATGATGTAGATAGGCCTATACACGTTCTTTAAGCCATATCACACCCTGGGGGGCACTTGTATTCAAAGTGTATATGCGTGAACAAGAAACGCGTAAAAAGGTTGTCTTTTTTCCAACAGGCGATGTCGGCGCGACATCGTTTTAGGGTGTCAAAAACACAAAATATGGAAACAGGGTATTTTTTTTTTCTTAACCCTGAAATTTTCATGTTATATCGCATTAAGCAGAGGATCAAAATCATCCAAAGTATTGTAATCGGAACTATGGTAAGTAAAGCAAAGCAAAATAATAAAGGTATAATTTACGATTCCAATGCACTGGCGTACGTGTTGATGGTGTCATAAACAATAAAATACTTGTTTAGGGTAATTTTGTAGCTTTTTTGTAGTCGTGAAAATACGTTGTTTAGGGTGCACATTTTTGAAAGTCCAATGTTCACGGCATCATATCCACCTTTGAATACAAGTGCCCCCCCCCCCCGGGTATCACTATCATGAACTATGTACACCACAACGCAATTTTTCAGTCCATATGCCTGACCTTTCTTAAATATACCACATCAAGCTAACATAAACCAAAGCAAAACATGTTATTTCCGATTCCAGAATAATGTGTAATCCTTTTTCAGATATTACAGACACTAGCGGAATCCCGCTAGTTGGTGAACGGACGAATCACTGAAACTTAAGCGATCACTGAAACATAATAATATTACTGAAATAACTGTCATATATATGGCGATACCCACCGGTTTTACACAGTGATTGGGACAACTCCTCAAGTTGTTGTAGGCCTACCCGTCATACTGAAGTTTAAGGACTCTCCCCAATCAACACATTTCTGTTATTCTTATAACATTTTAATAACTAAAGTTCCCGTTATAGTTCATTCCCCTCATATCACCATCTTCTAACTAAAGAAACGTCAATATTTAATAAAACTTGCCCTTTTATATTTTTAATATACTCCCTGCACGTCGCTGATCCGTAGTTTCTGTTATACCAGAATCAAAAGGAAATAACCTGACGTGTTGTTTGACCTTTTTAACTCTGTAGCTCACGAGTTCCTATTCTCTAAATAATTCACGTCAATATTTCATAAATACTTTCAAGTGTTTAATCTTTTCATCTCAAAAGTGCTCCCCGTGTGCTAACCCGCAGTTCCGTTATACCGACAATCCCCTTTTTCTCACAACAATCCTCAACTCCTGTCAACAAGTTCACGTCATCCTCAGTTTAGACCCCCACACTGTTTAAGGAAAACAAACCTGTAAAAAACAGGCATTTGTACTGGCAGCTGGGATCACTGCATGCAGAACGTAAAATAACTGGAGCCGTAAAAAGTACGAAACCATTGCAGGGACGTAAAAGAACGGCTACATCTCCAGCTTCAACGTTTTTTGTTGGTTTTGACTTGTTTTAAAACAATATAAGAATTAAACGTTTTTAAAATCCTCTGACCAAAGTTCTCACGTTGTACTATGGCAGCATCAAACGTTGTATTTACGTTACCACGTGGTGTAAAAAGTTATAGTTCAGGCAAACATTTTCGAGAATAAAGCAATAAACAACGGGAAAACATGAAAACTAAAGATGTTAAGATTTAATAAGCGTTTATACATTTTTATATGTACACACCTTTCTAAGGTCACAAATTAATCATCAATGATAAACTTATACATGTACCTTACATGGATTCGAACCATGGCTTAAGATTCCGGAGTCCTAAACCTTATGCACGACACTACAGACTTTTTACTGATAGCAGATGCTAATATTAAATATAGTGTGTGTGTACTAATTTTGTTTCAAATTAACTAAATATAATACAAAAAGGGAAAAGATTTTTTTTAAAACTATTTTTTAAAATATAGGGAAACTAGATTTTTAATGATGTTACTTACGACGTATTTAACACATTTATAGGTAAAGACGATTTTCATATTTTTTTTCTTACTTTAAAAACAAGAAAGTTACAAAAGAACGTAAATTAAGAAATATAATAATGGTCAGCGTATAAATACTACCTTTTTTCAAAAATGTGTAGTGTTATTTTTATCCACTGTTTGTTTTTACATTTTCTGCTTCCAATTGTAATTTTATGTAGGTTAGGTAATAAGCGTGAAGATTATTTAATATTGGGGTTTTAACCGTAATTTAAAGGTACAGTCGGGTAATTAGAACATTTGTCTAAAATTCATTTACCCCAACAATGCCCAGGGTGGATTGGAACTATATTATAAAAACAAGATGTATTTTGGATTTTGCACTATAATTATTTGAATTAGATATATCCTTTTTTGGTTCAAAATATTATATCGTAGTTGCTGAGGATGAAAATAGAGTAACAATTTCAATTTTTCCATGCATAGGGCATAAGTCGAAGTTCGGATTTTCATTTTTAGTATCGATATGTGGTTCTTTCGTAACCCCAATTTTCTTGTGTTAGTTTCGTGGGAAAGTGCATGGTTATCCGAGTTGAGCCCTAGGAAACCAACCATTTGGGACCTAAGGGAAGTTTTTTTAGCTAGGCCAATTAAATGTTGAAATTCTGTTTATTTTACGGAATGAACAAAAAAGTGTCTGGGAATTTTCCTACCAGGCGCAAAAATACGGAATATTTCAATTAACGAAGTTAAAAATTTTACGGGCATTTCTTACCATGTGCAGTGAAATAATTTTCTGTGGTTTGATTTCACACAGTATAATGGACAAATATTATGTATATCATATAAAAAAAGCACATGATTTGTTTTAAAATTGAGGGCGCCCTGCTTGGGAAATATCCGAGTCAGCTTTAAAACAAGGTTATATAAGTTATAAAACATTTTAAACAACTAGTGCATGAGCTGCAATCGTCAGATTTTTGATTCGTTGCACCCAATTGGTGATTATTTTGGTCATATATCACCTTGAAGGAGATGCCCCCCCGGCCCTGACTATAGGATTCAGTAGTTTCCTCCCCGAAAAGCTGCACGTTAGCGTGTCCTGCCCATATCAAAATGGCCGCCATTGTTTTATGTAAAACCGCCATTATAATTTCATTACAGATATAAATTTTATCCACAACTACACAAAATCAAGTTATTAACTTCCGGAAGGGGGCTTAAACATCTAGGCGTCCAAGCTGACCGCCGCAAGAAGGCATATGTTGTTAAATTAACTTAAATGGCAAATTGTTGAAATAAGAATCTGGGTGATGTTTGGGAGCTCCAAAAATAATTTATGGCATTTATATTTTACGCACACTTGTTTTTCAAGATGGCGGTGATTGTATTCGCTCTAAGGTACGTAAATTCGGAAGGAAAGGAGCCCTATCCATCTTTTCAACGTTACTGAACAACACTTTCTAATAATGACCCTAAATAATTTCCAAGATGTAAGAAATTATAACGAGGTATTGACTTGTCCAAGAGAGTGCTGCGACTATAGCTGGTTACTACTTTGGTCATATACCGTAGTTTAAACTGACTCTTTAATAGTCCATACTCATATCAACCTGATACAATACTGAATCATAATAAATGGGCGTGGATTATATTCACTGAAGGCACATGTGGTCCAGTGGATAAAGCGCCCTTCCCGCAAGCCAAAGGTTGTGGGTTCGAGCCCCGCTGTGGCCAATGTGTTTCGCCCTTGAGTAAGGCGCTTTACCTCAATTACTCCTCCCTACCCAGGTGTATATATGGGTACCGGCATTATTCAATGTCGGGAAGGTAACAGACTCGCTGTAGAGGAGGTGTAGCGAGCCCCCTACAGCAACATTATATGGTGGAGTCTGGCCCAATCGCTTCGAAAGAGAGATGGCACTCCGTTCATGTGTATACAGGTCCGCCCCCTTTACCTTATATTCAGGACTACTCAGTTACCGTCATAGTGTTTCCGAGTAAAAATAAAATATATGCTTATGTATGGGCCTATAGAAGGAAAATTTAAATATAGTGCACGACCTAACTTTCTTTCTAGCACAGCAAGTGCTATCTTAGTTTTTTATCTCTCTCTATCTCTCCCTCTCTCTCCCCCTCTCTCTCTCTCTCTCCCCCAATGGTCTGCAATTGTCCAGTAGTACGAGAGAAAATTGCAGGAAAATGTTATGGTTCTTATTATGTCCAAAAAGATGTACAGGGATGTTTTTCTTCTTGATTTTGGTCTCATGGAGCGGGTATAACCGCCGCCATCTTGAGTTAAGATCATTTCCGCAAATACAAATGTCATTACAAATCTCTTTGTGGTGCTCTCGAAATATCACTTACATTCTTACCCCAACAATTTGCCAATTTTAGTACATTTAACAAAATATGCCTCCTTCCGGCGGCCATCTTGGGCGTTTAAATGTTTAATCCCGCTTCCTTCAAGAAGGTTAAACTTTATTTCGTTTAGTCGGGTATAAAGTTCCTATTTATAATTGAATTACAGTGGTAGTTTCTTCACAAAAAATAGCGGCCATTTTGAAATAGGCAGTAAGCGCTAATGCGCAACTTTTCGAGGCGGAAACATACCTAGTCAGGGGGACACACCCTTCAAGGCGATGTATTGGAAAATTAATCACCATATGGGTGGCAACAAACTCCGTAAGGGAACCCGTAACAGACTGTTCATAGACTAACTCTGCAATGCTTTAAAGAGACAATGGCACATTTGAAAAATAGTGCGCTCCCTCAAGATTTTTCAAAATCGATATTTTTGCCATGTTTGTAAGGCTTTTATATACAAAAGCCCTCACCCGAAATGATAGGAGGCAAATCAGCTTTCCTTACTGGTATTTTATAATTTAACGGTCGCCGGCCGCCGTTAAATTCAGCAGACGACGAAATGGCCTTTAACACAAAGAACACCGCGCCGTATGCATGTTTCCAACGCTATGCACACTGTTTGATCGGTCTATAACTTTTTGGTTTTTAATATCAGTGAGTACGAGTCAAAAAATATTCATGTAATATACATTTTGTTGACAAGTTATGGAAAACCTAAAAGTTGGCCTACAAATTACCTGGATGTCTTTCATCCCTCCTCATATCAATTCCCTATCTGTTTTGGGGTAATTTATTTTTATGGTTAAAATATACTCTGTTCTTCCAATGGCCTAGGCTATCATTTGAGAGGGCAAATTGAAGAATTTTCATATTATGTGAAAATGTGACAGTGCCGCTTTAACCAACTGCTCTGTACCCTGGTCATCGTTTACGTGTTTAAAGATGCTTGTTTCCGAATTCCGATCCGTCTTTGGGACACCCGGGGACCTCCCTGATTTCACTCGAAAGTAGTAGCGCTTTTGATATGACATAAGGCCGTATTTTTCTCATTGTTTGTCCTAGAATTTTAGCCCGCAAATCCATTCATTCCAAAGATATAACAAACCGTCGTTTTAATTGGTTAACCATCAATGTTACACAGTGTCTGAATATATACTTTGCAATATGCTTCTATCATCAAAACCGCGAGTTTGCTTCCGCACGGTACTTGGTGGGGGCGTATGTGCAAGTGTCTATGGCAAGCTAAAGGCCATAACGTATTGCCCCAACGCGTTGTCTAGAAAGTAGCAACGCGTTGCGACATTTTTCGGCAACGCGTTGCACATTTCATGAACGCGTTGTCGGTGTCGGCCATCAAATCATGAATTTCTGTGACGTAATTCAAAATCGACCCACAACCGTTGCAAAGTATCTAGCCACGCGTTGTGGAAACTCACAACGCGTTACAAGCCTTCCCAACGCGTTTCGAGATTCACTAACGCGTGTGGTGAGCTTTACACGCGTTGCGAAGTTCCACAGGCCATAAGGGTCTAACGTATTGCCGCAACGCGTTGTGAGAAAGTAACAACGCGTTGCGACCATTTCGGCAACGCGTTTTGCGGCGTCGGCCAATCCAATCATGATTTTTGACGTATTTCAAAATATAGATCCACAACGCGTTGCGGCAATACGTTATGACCCGTATTGCGTTCACAACGTTTGCAAGCCATCACAACGCGTTGTCGAGCTTCACAACGTTTGCAAACTTCACAACGCGTTGTGAAGGCAATAAGGGTATAACGTATTGCCGCAACGCTTGTGAAGTTTGCAACGCGTTGTGAAGGTCGCAACGCGTTTGTGAGATTTTATTTTTGAAATACGTCACATAAATTCATGATTTTGATTGGCCGAACCCGCAACGCGTTGCTGAAATGTCGCAACGCTTCGCTACTTTCTTGCAACGCCTTGCCGAAATTTCGCAACGCGTTGTGACTTTTCCTCACAACGCGGTTTGCGGTCAATACGTTATGTGCCCTTATGGCTTTTAACCTTAGCAACGCGTTGCGAAGCTGGCAACGCTGTTTGTGAAGCCTCTGCACGCGTTGTGAAGGTTTGCAACGCGTTTCAAAGTATCTAGCAACGCGTTGTGGGTCTATTTTTTTTAAATACGTTCACAGAAATTCATGAATTTTGTTATTGGCCCGACACCGCAACGCTTTGCTGAATGGTCGCAACGCGTTGCCGAAATGTCGCAACGCGTTGGCTACTTTCTCGCAACAACGGGAGGGTCACGGGGAGAACCGGGAGGGGTAGGGGATGCAAATGCACCGGAGGAGGGGGGGAGCCGGAAAAGAGACGAACAAGTAATGCGACGTAACACAAGAGAACGCGGCGAGCCAAATCGCGACAAGCCCCAGAAGAGGGAGGAAAGAAGTAGAGTGGTGTAAGTCTCAGTTCCAATAAGAGGAGCTTAGAGAAGGAAAAGCAGGGGTTAAGAGAAAGTAGTAAGAAGAAAAGCGGGGAAACGTTGCAGCAATACTTATGGCCTTATGGCTTGCCATAAGTGTCAGGCTCATATCTATACACGACATAGAATACCATAGACATAAATCGGAACAATGCCCTTTAAACATCAAATTAACAACTTGGTTTAAAAAAATAAACAACTGATGTTTGAACTTTTTAAATAAGTTGTTTAATTTTATAGAACAAATTGTTTTTATTTTTTTTAACAATGTTTAAAAATTGACCAGGAAAACAACCGGTTGCTTGAATGTTCGAACAGTGTAATAACCGGTACATGTTCGTGGCCAAGAAAATAAAGCTGCTTACAAACCAGCTGAGATTACACCTAACATAATATATTTATAAGCTTCAACCATCTGGATTACAACAAACAGAGTAATAAGTTATAGCTGCTTACCAACCATCTGAGATTACAACATACAGAGTATAAGTTATAAAGCTCTTACCAACCATCTAGCTTACAACATAACAGAGTATAAGTTCATCATCTTGTTACATCACTCACACCCTTTGCGTAGCTTCGTAGGAAGTGTTGCAAGTATATCGTCAAAGTCAAAGTCAAGCTTGATGCGTGACCCCCCGCACAGTGGGCCCGAATGAAGTCAAAAGTGTGCCAAAGTTCAATGCACTTTTATAGAACAATATCAAAGCTAGGGATTTCATGTATTTATGGGTTTTTACACACCAATTTCAAAGAGGTTTTAAAAAAAAACTTATGAAGTCATCAAAATACTGTTTTCTAATTGGCCCAGAATAAAAATTTTTTAAAAATAGTATAATACAGTCCATAATATTATCGAATTGAAATTTGAACTAAAACAGCATTTTTGATTACGCATAGCTCATCATATCGATTATCTATGATGTCATCAAAAATGCTTTTTTCTGATTGGACGAGCCTGCCGTCGTCATAATATCAATACGCCTATATTTTACAAACTTTTCAGACTAATAAGGGTTTTTGGGACCATTTGAAATGCATAAAACATGTTTGATTCTCTATATGACGTCACCTTAAAAGCAGGGCAAATTACGATCTCTAACGAAGAACATAATCACCTTACAATAAATTAAGAGTGAAATATTTTCAAGATAGATTCTCCGCAGTAAACATGTCTTCATAAAAAGGAAAATAAATGAACGTATTATATTGACCAAAATCGAATTTTGGCACACTTGATTCATTCTGGTCCACTTGCATGTGCGACGTCTGGCTGGGTGTTCAGAAGAGATGCATGATGTTCTGATTTGACTTCTTCTTTCTGCATCCCTACGATATGGCAAGACTGAAAGCAGTAAACGTATTGCCTGCAACGCGTGCGAGGAAAAGTAAGGCAACGCGTTGGCCACATTTCAGCACGCGTTGCGAGTCGGCCAATCAAATAGGAATTTCTGTGACGTAGTTCAAAAAAAATAGACCCACAACGCGTTGCTTAGAATACTTTGCAACGCGTTGCAAACATTCACCACGCGTTGCGAGCCACACGCGTTGCATAGCTTCACAACTCGTTGCTAAGGTCCACAAGCCATAAGGATCATAACCTATTGGCCGCAACGCGTTGTTAGAAAATTCACAACGCGTTGCGACATTTCGGCAACGCGACATTTCGGCAACGCGGAGTGCGACATTTCGGTCGGCAACGCGTTGCGGTTTCGGCCAATCAATTCAAAAATCATTAATTTCTGTGACTTGTATTTCAAAAGTTAAATCTCACACAACGCGTGCGACCTTCGAACGCGTTGCAAACCTTAAACGCGTTGCGGCAATACGTTATGACCCTTATTGATTCACAACGCGTTGTGAAGTTGACAACGGTTGTGAAGCTCGCAAACGGTTGTGAATGCTTGCAACGCGTTGTTGAAGGCCATTAAGGGTCAATAAACGTATTGCCGCAACGCGTGGGGATCTATTTTTTTGAAATATGTCACAGGGAAATTATGATTTTGATTGGCCGACACGCCAAAGCGTGCCGAAATGTCGCAAAACCGCGTTGACGAAATGTCGCAACGCGTTGCCAAAATGTCGCAACGCGTGGCTACTTTCTCACAACGCGCCTTTGCGGCAATACGTTTTATGACCCTTATGGCTTGTGAAACCTTCGCAACGGCGTTGTGAAGGTGCAACGCCGTTGTGAACGTCGCAACGCGTTGTGAAATGAAGGCTTGCAACGCGTTCGGGAGTTTCCACAACGCGTTCCTAGATACTTTGGCAACGCGTTGTGGGTCTAATTTTTGAAGTACGTCACGGACTTCGTCATCCTAATTGGCCGACGCCGCAACGCGTTGCTACTTTTTCTTGCAACGCGTTGCCGAAATGTTCGCAACGCGTGCTGAAAGTCGCAACGCGTTGCTAGGCAATCAGTATGGCCTTTATGGCTGCCATATACGTATGTTGTTTCATACACCTGTTTTGAGTCTTTGGTCGCCGGATTTGCTGTAAGTATGCACGGAATGACAAACGAACCCAAATGAGTCGGTGTCTGTTGATGGACTCGGACACACCCTATCTTCGGCTCGGGGGCTATCCATGGGTACGTTCTCTGCCAATTAATAACTCCTTGAGCCGTCAAATTATATTTTGCCCCAGCGTGGGGGGTCCACAAACGTTGCTTTGCCTGCGACAAAAAAATACACAAAAAGTACATTTTTAACAAATGTGACTGCCTCTGGGCAAAGATGTTATGCAATTTCTGAGCAAAGAAGCATTCCTTTTCGAAAAATTCTGTGATTTTGGATTTATACGTTGAAAGATTACTCTCTAATGTAAACGAGAGTGAAATTTTCACTCTCAAAAAGAGTGAACTCTTGTAAAACCAGTGATTTGAAAAGAGCGAATTATGTCAAATCAAAAAGAGTTAAAAGTAAAATAACTCAAAAAGATGGATTTCCACTCATTTTAGTGTTGTCCTTCGTTTAACTCCTAGAAAGGTTCTGTCCTTCGTTTTTTAACTCCTCAAACGAGTGGAAATCCACTCTTTTTGGAGTGATTTTATCATTTTCGAGTGGGTTACAAGAGTTGCACTCGTTTTGGGGGAGTGAGATTAATCGTGTACCTGAGGAGATATTACGTGTTAACCTGATCTTGGAAATTTTACAATAAATGTTGCAAACCAGTTTACATAACCTATTCACGCTTTATTGATAGACCTAAATAGAAATTGTGTTCAAAATGCAAGTTAATGTGCAAATGCAAATGTGCGCCAACTGGAAAAAAAAAATGGGTGTTTCTATTAGATAAGTATAGGCTCTGGTTGGCAATGAGCAAATTCCTTTGTTATTAAGGCCTTCAGTACAATGCTCTTTCTAAAGGACATTATAGTTTTTTTTTAAAGGCCGAATCAGAGATTTCCTGAGGAGTGCGCCCTCAATTTAAAAAAAAATCGTGTTTTTTGCATGTACATAATGCTTGTCCATATCTAATCACTGTGTGAATTGCTAAGCGTAAATCGACCAATCCTGCATATAGAAAATCAAAAACTTTGTTATACAAACTTCCGGATCCGGAAATTTTTGTTACACCAGTATCCTATGGGATCGTAAGACTACACATAAATGTTTACTGAAAAAAAAATCAAATGAAAAATCCGATTTTTCATCTCAAATTTCGGAATTTGCATTTAGGTTACTATCTTTAGTTATAGTTGACTATTTTTCATTATTACACAAAAAAAAAAATAATATTTCGAAATCTCTGAGTCAGAATTTAAGCTGGATTCTGGATGATTTTTCTTTAAAAAACAGCGTGGGCATCTACACGGAGCGCAGATTCAGATCCGATGAGCATCACGAGATCCAGATCCAGATCATGGGGGGGGCGCGGGAAGGGGGACGTTTTATAAAGTGACAAGAGGACATTTTTTTAGGATACGAATTTCTTCTCAAATTTCACTGGATCGGTGCTAGACCACCTACCGAGAACGTTCGAAGGCTTATTGGACACACAACAAGTGCAAAAGAAAAAGAAAACCGCAAACCTTGTTTTGAACTTTCCTGCTATCGTACTCGTTCCCCATAGAAAACCAAGCTTTAACTTTCTGTCGTGCACGACAGAAACTACTAAATCATCATCTTATTAAATTAAGACGGCGTTTCGGCTTATTCACTTCAGGTGTGATATAATACATTGGTAAAAGCATTACAATATATGTAAAAAAATCGGGGTTCGAGAAAAATGGGGGCGTTCTTTCTTGGTGGAAATCTCCTCAGGTATCTTTTTGTTGTTAAAAAAAAAAGGAACTCTACACGGCGCAGTGAGTGCGTAAAGGTACAAAGCTACGGGTAACCTGCGTGATCGAGGAATGACTTTACGGCGTTAACCTAAAAGTACGCCTTTTAGAGTGCAGAGCGCCACTAAAGACCCACTGTATAGTGATTTATCCGGAAAGAGTTAATATATGGGAAAATTTCTGGGGAATAGCTAAAAGGTGAAGGAAAGTCTGTAGAATTCTCTTAAGTTCTTTTTGCCACCTTGAAAGACATTGAAGAAAGGGAAAGAAAACGGCAAGCGTTAAAAAAAATATGCAATCTCCATTCAATTACGTGTTGTACTAAGTGTCCGTACGGACATTATGACTAAAACTTCCGTTTGTCCTTATTAGGTGCTTCTGTCCTATCATTTGCAGGGTTTGTGGGATACAATGATACCTGTAGGTGTTACAAACATGCAAACATCTTATTTTTGATGATTTTTTCGATTTTATGATTTAGCAAATCACTGATAGTGGCCTTAAACCAAGCGTGTAAACATCATGTACACGTTGCAGATCTGGATCAAGTTTGGTTGCCCGTGTAGACGCACTCTGGATACGAGATCTGGATCCGATCTGGATCTGCGCTGCCGGGTAGGATTTGAACAAACAAAAAAAAATAAATAACATGAATAAAAAAAATGAGTTAACTCATTTTGAATCAGCCTTATGGCTCGGTTGACGTAGTCAGATATGGTTGTTTGACGGGGGAGCACCGGATTTTGAGAATGTACGACACGTGTTGCGCTTAGCGGGTTGACCCATTTTTTTAGCGTCGCCTCTCAAAACTGAAGGAGGCGAGGCCACAACCAGACCGACTCAACCACTCATCTTACATGGCTTATAAGTTAAGATGGGGCAACATCGCCATACCTAACGGCGATTGTATTTCCAATGCATGATATGTTGGGACACTTTTAACCATGATGGAAGCCTTCTTTTAAAATGGGACCCTTTTTGTAGGCCACTGATCCCCCTTTATATCTTGTCAAAACCTCATAATTGAACTTTGAGGTGGATGTTAAATAATTCAATCATCCCAATGACCCGAAATAACGTGTTTAAACAACTCGGAGCAGTCAGGATGGAGCGATGGAGGGATAGACGAACAGGTGGTGATATTATGGGAGGTGGGTTGAGCACTTCCTAAATCAATGATCACCGGGCGGCTGTCTTTCCCCCTAACCAAAATACTGTCCTCTTTAAGGTTCCAGTATGAACAACATTCATATTGTGGAGTGCCACCACGCCATCTGCTTCTCCCTTCATTATTCGTCTCCAGGGCAGACCTGATATTAATATAAATAAAATAAAATAAGGATATACTCTCGGAAGATTAAAAAAAAAGAGAAATTCAAAGGCCGTTTCAGTCGTGACCTCTTATAAACAGTTCAAAAAGAAATGAGTCCCCCCCCTGACAAAAGGTAAACTTTTCTGGAAAGTTAAGGATCAGCAAACCTGTTACAAAATGTAAAATGTTCACTGAATGTTAAACGTGTACCATGTGCAAAAAAAATCACACAAACAGTTATCTTCTCCCTGAAATTAAGTCATTTATTAAATTTGATGACGAATTAAAAAATGCCACTTTCGTGCCTAGGAGATTTAACAATCGAAAAATCCCGTACGGAGAAGTACCCAACAGGCCTAGTACTACACAGGAATTCCACACACAATTGATTTTGTACCATGGATAGCTATGGTCATACTCTTTCCATTGATACCAACGAGTACCAACATGCATATATTACTCAGGGGCTGACGTTATAATGTTCACATGTCAGCACAACTGTCCATTTCCATAGTACAACAGTGGTAGAATAGGAAAAAATCTGTTTTTTTTCAACACCAAAAAATTGGATAACCGATTTCCACACGGTTTTTGCTTTCTTTAATGGGATATGACTAGTGTTATACTCAGAGTTTTTATCATCATCCTTTATTAAAATATCAAAGATGATTCAAGAAAGAAATACCATTAAAATCCATTGTAGCCCAGGACAAGCCGTATTAAAGGACATGCAGGGCAAATGGCATATATTACAATTATTGCATTATTAATAATAAACACGGGGAATGTTGGTACTGTAATTTGATACCAATGGAAAGAAGAGAACTCTAAGCTACATGTGGTCCAGATTTATGGGAATCGTGTTCAGTAATAGGGGAAAAGAAATCTTTAAAAAAATCTTTAAAACTTGTTTTTCTTCTCAACTGTTAAACCCTATACAAAGCAGTGCATTATTTTATTTGCATCAAATTTTAAATGACGTCATTTCAGGGATAAGGTCAACTGCTTTGTGCAACTTTTTTGCCATTAAATGCTTCACATTCCGTGTCATTTTGCATTTTTGTAACAGGTTTAAAGACACTATCAGTGATTTGCTAAATCAGCAAAATCGAAACAATCATCAAACTCAGATTTTTGCATGTATGCAACAAGGTACAGGTATCCTAACCCATAACCCTGCAATGATAAGCCCAGAAGCAACTTAATAGGACAAAATCGGATTTTATCCCATTACTGTCCGAAGGACACTTACTACAACACGTAAATTGAATGTAGAATCGTATCTTGGAACACTGTGCCGTTTTCTTTCCTTTTCTGTCATTCTTCAGTTGAAAAGGGTACCTTATGAGAATTCTACAGACGTATCCTTCACTTTGAAGCTATTTCCTGCAAATTTCACATTATTTAAATCACTCACTGATGTGTTCTTTACGGAGCCTAACTTGTCTAGACAACTGCAAAGTGTCAGGGGGGACTTACTTTTTTTTTTGAACTGTATAGTTTCTCGCCCGAATTCAAGTTTCCCTGAGATTTTTTAAAATACCCATGGCCCATGAAACGTACATCCTTGGGGGGGGGGTCCCGCATGTGTAATTTATAGTATAATACGGACTGGGCATGTGTTCTAGCCTTTGTAAAAAAAAAAAAAAGGGAGGGTGGAACCATGACCCGGTGTAGAATTAAAATTATAGCCGGCGTACCATAGTCCGGCTACAACGGTAAAGACAATCACTCACTTCAGTTTGACACTTCACGCAGCATTAGTTTCATGCTTAATTCCGTTGTCATCTATGGAGCCCGGACTATGATACCCTGCCGGACTATGATTAACTTTCACACCGGTCCGTATTCGTAAGATATAAGGGACAACGCTTTTCCAATTTTATCCGGTGTGGCAGGATATATGGTCCGTCCCGTTCTCACAGTCCGGGAACAATGTGAACAATAGGGCAATCGATCAGTTGACTCTTCATGGAACATTAGTTTCACGCTTCCATTCCGTTGTCGTCTATGTAAGCCCGGACTGTGGTTCCTAGCCGGACCATAGCTCCTTTCACACCGGCAATGCTTGAAGGGACACGACTTTACGATGATAAGCCCTACACCTGTCTTTCTAAATTCACACTTGTTTGGTTGTAGAGCACCAAAATCAAGAATGTTCCAGAAGTTTCATTGGATCAGCAATAGAAAGGAACCCCAAACAATTGTTGAAATTTGCCTGAGCCCTTATTCGGCCCCCGCCCCCCCCTAAGAGAACCATACTTGGATTTTGTGTTTGTGTGCAACGAGAATTTAAATCAACTTCTTCATTGCATTAAAATAGCATTTTGCTCGCCGTTCTTCTCCAAAGTTCTATATATATATACACGAAGACACACAAAAATCATGAAATGCGTCCTTTGACCCTCAACCGAAACACACTTATTCAGAACCCAAATACATGTTGTACACACCATTACAAATAACCGTGCCTTACTCAATTTGACCCAAGTTTCAGAATGAAACGTAAAGCAGCGAAGGCTCCTATAAATTCCATTGTCTGTTGCTGAGATCATTTTTTAAATTGCCTGAAAAAATATCGATACAATCTGAAGGAACAAACCCTCTATCTCCGTTTGAACCATTGATTATTCGATTAAAATTAACTTTAAGAGAACCCTGCGTGTATTGATAGAAACATTTCGTTAATTAACCGGATCAGAGACATAATAGTCGGGGAGATTTTATGGTCCAAATATGGCCTGACCGTAAAGTTGATATGGGCACCAATGTTTGATTGAAAATGATAGATTAGGGTGGGGTAGATAGCATAAACAGATCTGCCGGGTGCCCCTGGACATTCCTTGAGCATTTGGAAATTCCAAGATGGCGTCGCCATAATATTGATAATCTATTCACCAATATTACAAAAATATGGAGTACTATATGTACTATAGGACCCAATGAACAAGTGCATGACCACATCAAAGATGCCGATATGGCACCCGGCAGATTATTATTATACAAACCCTAATCTATCATTTTCAGCAAATAAAATTGTGTCCATACTCGACGTACGGTCACAGACGTTATCCATGACTATACAGTTCAGTTCAGTTCAGTTTATTGACATTACCAAACAAATAGGTAAAGTCAAGTATATAAAAGTTACAATATGATACAGTTATAACTACATTTAAAAAAACATAACAATTAAATTCAGGATTAGAATTATATAGGATTATTACAGTTGATTAACAGCCGTTGGACAGCAGGATCGAGCACTTGATCGCGCGTGGACAAAACTGCATGAATGAGGCCAGGGAAACCAAATTGGCAAGACTCCTTAGCACTGCGAAGTGATATAGAAACAATTGCGGGCGCAACATGCAAGAGCAACAATACCGCAGCACACGCAATGCGCAATTTACGCGTGGCGCACGCTGTGGGGAGAAGAGGCGCGAATGTAAAACATAACTACTTTCACCGCGCGGATAAACAAAAGGCGAATAATTTTGCCTATTAGCGATGAACAAAGTCCCCGCGATACCTATGCGCCGGACCCTCGCGAAGCGAGCCCACCCACATGAGGCGGCGGTACCCTCAGTCAAATAATAATCTTAAATCCTACTGTAATGATTATGTACAAAACTCAGGTACACAAGCATAAACAGCAAAACATACAAAATTATACTTCAGAAACAAAAGTAAATTTATGTAGGATAACTGCGTTGCGTTGCGTGCATCGCGTCACGTTGCAAGCGCACACGACGGCATAACAGGAACTTTAGCTGGGATTACGAATTTAGATATTAATGCCATACGTGATCGAGAAGGCGAGTTACAAAATGTAACTGGTAGATAATATACTACCATATCTGTTCCAATAATTATAGTAATGAAACATTTCATTATCAGATAAACTTCACAATGATATAAATGAGATAGGCGGATCTCATCGTAGCTCGTGGATGGATTGGAATAGAAAGGGGAATCATAACAAGATGAAATTCGTCCTCAACGTCGTTTAAATTACAACGTTTACCTAGTCTGAGGTAGAATCGCTTTTTGAAAGCACGTCCTTTCTCAATCATTAAAGAGTGAGCGCTGATCCTAAGCTAGTAAACTTTGATATTCAAGTCTCGATATGAAACAAGATGATAGTATTAATTTCAAGACAAAAATTGTTTTGAAGAGACAGTAAGAACGAAGTTTTGGTTGAAAATTAACGTATCAGGTTACCACGAGATTGTTATAAACAGTTTTAAGATTACCTAAAATATTATCATTTAAAGTACAAGTTGTAATATATTTGGTCTATTCAATACATCAATTTCTTGATAATAGTAGGTTTTTTTCAAACCAGATGACCATGACAATTATACCTGGTCACCTAGTTTTTCTATTATCGATGAAGGGCGTCGACTACAAGTGATTTATAGCCGTTTAAACAGAGTTTGTTCTAAATTACACAATATTTATCGATAGATTGAGCATAGATAGGAGCAGAGGAAAACTACCCAACTCCCCTCCTACGCGTGTTTTTGTAGCTTTTTTTGTGTTCTACTAATATTAGCTTACATACCTTAATATGCATGATTCACTTGGAAGTTTATCACAGATATTTATGAATTAGAATCATTAAGATTTATTAGTAGTACAACGAGCCCATAATTCGCATCCAGAACTTAAAATAGGTTTTTTAATAAGAGCACAAAATGAATTTCATACAACAAATAGTGGAGGACCCATACCAAATTATCTCTGATTTAAAAAATGCCTTCATTGCCTTTCTTGAAGTCTTAACATTGCTTTGATGAATGATCCGGGACGGAACGAAAACGATACCTAAATAGCAATATTCGTTTGGTAATGTCAAAGTGACATTGACCTATTTAAAGTTTATGATTTTTCAGTGTATGTCCACTTTTATGAAAAATCAAACGTATGCTTTATCGCTATTAACTATTAGTTTCCATTGTAACAGTAGTCGTATAATCTATCTAGAGCACACGGTAGGCCTTTGGAGCTTTCAGAAAGGATTACTAGATCATCTGCAGGTTACAAAGACAGCTCAAAGATCGATGTATCATTAAGAATGAAAGGGTCACAGTGCGAATCCAAATAGGTGGAAGATCACGCAAAAATATGTGAAGGAAAATTGGGCTAAGAACACAACCTTTTTTACGCCTACAGTGGTCTCAAAAGAATCTGTTAACTTATTATCAACTTTAATTGCCAAGGAAGCTTTTTGAAACGTTGTACATGTCTTTAATATCTTTAAAAAATTGCCACCATGCCAGAATGAAATAGGTTACTAGAGCAGAGCATTGCGCACACCGTATCAAAAAGCTGCTGCAGAAAAGTCGACGAACGACGAACCACATAAGATAGGATGTTTCCTGCTCACGATTAAATATTATCATCAGTGATTTAAGTTACTAGAATATGGTCACTGTTCTAGATCCCTTTCTTAAATCCAATTTGATTTGGTGGAAAGGGATATATTGTCTTTGTAATTTAAGCCCGATTATTATAATACAATCCAAAATCGGTACATAGATTACTAGATACCGCCAATGACCCTATAATTCTTTGGAATATTTTTATCGCCTTTTTTATGTATGACTGTGAGTGAGAGAATTATTCCACTTAGATGGAATACACCCGTGTTGGAATAAGTGATACATATTTGTTTTAAAGAGGTGACAATTGAGTAGATACCATCCTTAATCATTTCAGACCGAATTCCATCTATTCCCGGAGCTTTGCCTTTCTTTAAATTGAAGGAAGCAGCTTATTATTCTCGGACGAGTTTACGAAAAGTCTAGTTGGTTAGTACAATTTCATTCAAGTTTTCTATAAAACTATTGATATCGTTTTCAAAAATTAGCTCATTATGAGTAATGTTGCTTGTTCATTAAAAGTTAAAAGAAATGCTCCCACCAATTTTAGGAGAGATAGGATTTACCAAACTTTTCTGGTATTGCATAATTCATCTAGATTCCCAGGAATGCCTTTGGATCAGTGTTTTGTAAGTTATCCAGGCTTTTGAAAAATTTTATTTTTCTGAATCAGATTTTTTTTCTAGGATATAATTTATATACTTTTAAGAACCACCGATAGGTGTGGACTAAGGACAAAATTTATGAGGTTGTTTTTTGATACAAAACGGGTTTAAGTGATTAAGTTGACGATATATGCAACCTTACAATCCTTGTCGTACCAGTCTTAGAATTTTTTGAAACGTTTACGACACTTTGCCTTTGGCTGTAAGCAAGCTTTTTTGCCAAAGGTTGTTTAACAAAGTATAAACGTTGCGAGACATTTGATCAAACCTATTCAGAATCCGACGATTGCATAATGAAAGAGGTAATCTGCCTTAATATTATCTTGATTTAAAGCCCCACTTCCATAATTCAGCATCACGCGAGGCGACCAAGAGTACCGAATAGGGTCATGTAATTTCATTTTCTCTTCAAATGAATGAGAACACCTTTATGGTACACCAGCCGCCGGGTTGTAATGTACATGAAATAATACAGTGAAATGAAGTGGATCAAGTCTTGAACCTGACAAGTAATCAACATCATTGAAAATCTCAGTATCGCATAAAATGTAAATCAATTACATAGGAGTACCTTTGTGGCTCTAAAACAAAGTGTAATTTCCACAAATATCAACCAACTGCGACCGTTTAAAAAGCGAGACTGCTTTCTTTACATATTCTAAGAGTTTTTTACCATGGAGGTCAGGTTCTTTAATATCGATATAAGTCTAACAAGAGGGTCGCAATACTATAATATGTGGTATATTCAGGTATTTACAGCTATCATCACGATATAATCCGGTTCGTTAGAAGAGTTCTGGGTTGAAATCGCCCATTATCATACAATTACCAACAGAAAGAAAATGTAGCAATATAATTTTCAATTAATGAAAAAATATCTTCTTACGTTGACTAGAAGCCTGAAGGTTGATGGACTAACGTAAACATTAACATATATAAACATCCATTACGAAATCCGACAAATCGTTTGCTTAGCTTAATCCACATGAATTCAGAGTGAGATGTGGGATAAATTTGAGTGCCTTTTAATATATTCCAAGGCGAATACAACCGTATAGCCCGCCAAAATGAATGAGAGTGCGTTGTGAGAAGTGGTCTTTGATTTTGAAAACTCTATGGTATCCTTCAAGGTCAATAATGTCTGATATCTCACAGTTGAGTTTCCGGATAAGCAAATATATCAAAACTTTCAACAAGTCTTGAGTTGGGGCGAGGGGGGGGGGGTCTCGAGGTCTAATTTTGGAATCGAACGTTTACCTTAGACGTGAAAGAGACCATCGATATTCCAAGCTCCTATAGAAAGTGAGGAATTTGAAACGTGATTTTTTTAAATCAGAAAAGATTTCCAATTTTATCTATTGCTTGTATTTAACGTGAGAAGTTACCATTTCTCTCGTTTGTTTGTGATCTGAAGTTGAACATCACTTATGTACCGTGCATCTTAAGTTGAGACAGCGCAGGCGGGTACCCTCAGATGTATGGTCGATTACCGGTCTTCTGCTAGCAAGTGAGTGATCTATGGCTGGTACCATTTTTCAGGCCAAGTTACTGTTATCGCCAGAAATCCACGTTCGGGAATTATCAAATTGATGAAGATATTTGAGTATAGCGTTAGTCAAATCAATCTTGACGTTTAACGCATCTCTCGAGGAAAAACCCAGAGATATTATGAACTTCGTGTTCGAAAGTCGAGGAGCGAATTCATTGATGATGTCGATGAGCTCATGTGCACATTCATCAGGCGACATAACCGGTACTGAATGGTTATTATGGTAACCACGCCAGTCCGGTCGCGGAGCTGCTGAAGATAACAAATTGCGTAGCTGACTGCGCAACGTTATCAAAGTGTTACGCTGGAAGAAATCTGCCACCTCTGCAAAGGGGTATGAGGCGGAGCAGCGTCGACCGGTGACAAGTGTGAGTTTCCAATCACGACCACAGAGTGTCGCGAATGTCGATTGTTTCGTCGCGGGACGTTCAGTGTGAAGGTTGGAGATGACCGATTCGCTGATCTTGGTGGAGAAGATCGCTTAGTGTTCACGTGGTTGGCGGCGATTCATGTGAGATCTCTTAGAGGAGAAAGCCACCGAATTCGTTGAAGGCGTGCAGCAGGGCAGATGTCGTCGTGTAGAAGATGATTGAGTCGGGATATGTGATGGAATTTGATGGTTGATTATTCAAATAGTCAAGCGAGGGCTTCTTAATGGAGGCGTTTGAATCCGTGGCTGGAGGTACAGAAGGTGACGTTTGATTTGATGAGAGTTGCCGCGTACGACCAGGAGTGATAAACCCTCGGGTTTGTGCAAATCGCTGAGTGCGCTTGGACCTCATATGCCTCCTGCAGTTCTAGCATTAGCGATATCAGTCGAGCAGCAGTTAAGAGTGCCTTGTAAAGCTGAGAGTCTGTCGTTTTTCCTTTGCAATAAGGGATGGCTTAGTGATGACGTTGTGAGAATTGACATTTGGAAGGAGCGTTTTGAAGTTAGCTTTATCTGCCTCTGGTGTTGTACATGACCTGTTTTGATAGTATGCCCAGATTGTTCTCAGCTTGTGGATTTTTCTTCTGTAAGGTTATTTCTGGGTCCTTCTTTGATTTCAAGAACCAGTTTCGTGTTTTCTGCTAACAAGGTGGCATGTTCGGGCTTGCTCCATCAAGATCCTTTTGATCAGTTGCAATTTCAGATCATAGTTTCTCCTTCATGGTTCACACCGCTTGTCCACAGCAGAGCGCTCCAAATCTCGAACAGCTGGACACAAGAGGTATGGGAGTAGTGATCGTCTTGAAAGTCAGTTTGTACTCCGATACTTAGAGTTCCGACATCGTTGGTTTGAGATATTTTGCCACGTTTGTATCGGTTTTTGTGGTTTTGACTGAGGTTTGTCACAGCATTAGTTTGGACCGTAGACGCTTACTAAGTGATGATTTACTTTCATTGTGCGAATGTTCCACATCTATCTGCATCTGGGGGACATCTTCAGTTTGTGTGTTTGACGGTGGCTTGTACAGCATTAGTTTGGACGTAGACGCTTGTGATGTTCTTCCTTGTGAGAGATGTTCCACAATATCTGCATCCGGGGGTTTGGGTGCCAACTTGTTACAGAGTGAATTTCCTCTTGGGACCGGCGTTTTAATAAAATAGATTAGCGGGTATGCCGGCCCCAGTTCGGTACATAGGTTAATGATCCAGGCTTGCAATAGACAACTGGATTCATTTATTCATGATCGCACATAATCACAGGCTTACACACGCGCGCATAACTGACGTGGTGTAGCGATTTTGTTTTCTGAGCCTTAGGTGTAACTTTAGCAGGATTTACAGAATGAGCGCATATCTGATGATGATTTGGCAAGTTATTATGTCTTTAGACACTCAGTTAGATCAATTTCATTGTCATTTATGCTTTAGCATAGTCAGAATATAACATAATTTCTTCTCATCAAGAAATAACTGGACGGAATTCAGATCTGTTCCGTAGCTTTCCAAAAAAGTCGAAAGGCTTCCCTGAAATGATGGAAATCCTTTTGGCAGGCACCTGGAAATTTGTTTGTGCTGAGCCCTGACCATTGAATGAAAAATTCCCGGTGATCTTCGGCCTGCTTATGCGTAGAATTTTTCGTTTGAGGATGACATGTTTATTCAAAATTGGTATTATTTCATCAAAGTTATCGGCCAGCGAGTCCCTGCGTTGTTGTGATGCGCGAAGCATTGCGCGGTGAAGATGTTCTGCTGTTTGTCGGTTAGCGCTGGTAGATGTCTTTTTGAAGAGATGAAAAGTCATATAAAAGCACATTAACAATAGTTGAAATAGAAATTCATATCCAATGGTATTCTATAAGATTCTTCATCGACTTTTAAGAATTTTCCTTTCAACCGTTTGGATGCTGTAAACGGCCATTTGACGACTTTTCGCTGCTATCTTCGGGAGTCAGCACAAATAAACGCCAGTGCATATATCTTAAATCACTAAAAATTTATACATATAATATTGACAGTACAAATTACCTTAAATAACTGTAAAAATTAATTAATCAAAATCTTCTTCGTGAGTGTAGCTGCTGCCACACAAAACGGATAGGAATATCGCCCAAAACTTTACAGATGTGTTTTGGGTGAAAGCTATTCTATCAAGATGAAAACCGTAATACTTTAAATCGACCATATCCCTTTAATCTTTCAATCCGTGCGTTTGATATTAAATTACAACAAATGGAATTAACGTTACTCTTTATTTTCGTGTGGGTTTACGTCGGCCCTATGGGCGGTGTAGACCTTTATCTCATATACCGGTGCTGCTAGCTACACCGACAATCAAGAGCGTTATTAACACATCCCCTGGTTTTCTTTCTACATTTTAATCATTTTGGTGTATGTAACACGGTTTAAAAAATCCTTTTTTGAATACATAATTGGTTGTACTCGCGCCGGAAAACATCGGGTAAAATCGCTCATTTTGGTACTCATGACTTGTCAATCACTGTCTGTCCTTATGAAATATCATATAAACAAGGTTCTCCCAAAATTCAACCACTTACATACACCAAATCGCCTTTCTACGCTTTCTACGTATCGATTTTCATTGCTATTGCCGTAGTCAAGCCGATTGGCTAAAAAATCAATTAGTTTCCTTGATTGTTGAGTCTAAAGTCACATTCAAAGCCCACTGTTTTATGTTAAATTAAAGCTAAAAATATAAGGAGAAGATATGCAAGTTTGTTTTTAGTTTTTCACTATTCGTAAGAAGATTCAGGCGATAAAACCCATCAAACAAAAGCACCCAAAAAAACAAGTTTGAAAAAAAAAATGTTGGCAACTCGGACGTGACGTGTGTGGAGTATCACCCATTTTAAGTAGTGTTGCAGCCCCTTAATTGAAGTGTACAGTCTGGCAAGATTTAAAATTATGTTCTTTCTAAATCATTGCATTTTGTTACAAATTTAAATGCGTATTTTTGATGTTGAGTTTTATTGGTTAAAATGCAGTAAAAATAAAGTTTCCAACGAAAAGCGAATTCCGCGCGAATCCCCCCGCATAATAGTCGGTTCCCACAGCCACCGCAACAGGGAAATGGTGTTCACTTCTGTTTGATAGTGTTTTCTAGACTGATTTTTTCCGCTACACGATGGTACCGGCAGATTTTTTTAAAAAGTGTGCCAAAGTGGTCCCCCCCCGTGGGACTCCGGGGGTGGGTAGGGGAAAAAGTTAACTTTGGTAACATTGCACACTTTTTGGTGTTTTTTGGTGTCCTCTATAGGTTGTTTTCGGCATGACAAATTGATTACAATAGCTTCAAAACCCAAAATAGCTGCCTTATGCCCAAAATTCAAAGGCGCCTCATTATGATTGTTTGGAGTATTAGGTGCATATTGACCCATTCTATGCTAGCATTTTTTGGCATTCCCGAGGGTAAAAAGGTCCACTTCCAAAATTCCAAATTGGCTGCCATAATGTCAAAATATTCAAATTCCAAAATGTCTTGCTGTATGGTCAAATTCAACTTTCCCGAAAATGTAATTTCTTCAACATTTAGTCGGTATAATTTAACACATTTTGCATTTCTTGGGTTGAATATGTATTATGATTTTTGGCAACTCAAGCTGTTTTCTAAAGTTTGCACATTCAAAAAACTGGCTGCCATTTGTTTAATAAATTTTCCAATTGCGATCTTTTTTTCAAAATGGCTGCCCAAAAGTGAGTTTTCGAATATTACGTGCATATTGA